>LPNX010196774.1:256650-355780 GCA_001517045.1 Pseudotsuga menziesii
GAGGGATGAGATAAAATCCTCAATTTTAGTTGTTGGTTAAAGGTAAAATTTGATCTATACATGAAGGCTTGGATGTCATCCTTCAATCCCATCACTAATTCTCTCTCTATGGCTCCTACTTGGGTTGGAATCCCCATTCTTCCTCTTCATTTCTAGGGTTTTGATTCTATCTTTCCTACTGGCAATGCTCTCAATAAGTTCCATTTTTTAAGTAAAGAAATGGAACACAAAGGCATCACTACGTGTGCATATATTTATGTATATGCGGGATTCAACAAAGGATTTCTAGCAAAAATCAACTTGGTAGCTAAGGACTATTCGTGAACCCAAAAGTTGAACTTTGAGCGAATGTCCTTTTGTTGCAAGATAGGCTATGAAATAGGCATGTTATTGTTTT
Source organism: Pseudotsuga menziesii (assembly GCA_001517045.1). Lineage (NCBI taxonomy): Eukaryota > Viridiplantae > Streptophyta > Pinopsida > Pinales > Pinaceae > Pseudotsuga > Pseudotsuga menziesii. The sequence goes on from LPNX010196774.1 coordinate 257,048, forward strand.
CAAATGTACCTTGGGGCTATCAGGGTGTCTAAGGGACATATCATTAGCTCCCCGAGGCTAGTGGATTGATTTTTAATGCAGCAAATAAACCATAAATATTTAATTTCTATTTTTTTCAAAATTAATTATGACACAAAATCCAAAAATTTAATATAAATTTATTAACACATCCAATATCTTATTTAAGGGTTGGAAAGGCTTCTTATCATCATATAACATCATAAAACCTTCAATCCAATCCATATAAAAGATGATAACCACTTCTAAAAGCTAATTATTCTTATTCACAGTTAACTAATAATTAAGGTGTCAATTATGACACTTAATGCACAAATGTTGACACTTATCACAAATCCAAATGATTAACAAATAACCAACTATTAGCAATCCCAATATATTAATAACATATAATTACATGTAAAGAAGGCCTAATTACCAAAAATACAATAATTAATCATGGTAATTATGAAAGAGAGTCTAGAAGACTAGTTAACTAGTTTTCCAATATAAGCAGCTAGCCTTGTGCAAAATCAACTAGTAATCGTGTCATTAAACCCAAAAGAAATCATATATCCATTAATGACATATTTCATCATGCACCTACAGATTTTTATTTGCATATCAGTCCAATTGCACATAAGGTGATCTTTTCCATAATTCCAATGAAACTAGTTAACATTTACCGCAAGGAATTGAGTCTAAATAACTGAACCAAAATGCAATGCATCCATAAGTAAAAGATCACACCTGTTAAGTAGCCACCTACAACACAGTAACATGTTATAAACATATTACATGGATGTAGATTTCTGTTTTTACAAAAACAAAGATTTCAATCCACAGCTAGTTATCAATTTTCACCACAATGTACCTTGTTTCCAATTTAACTTTCAAAATGAAAAATAAAAAGAAAGATATTACTAATGTATCTCATGGAAAAAATAGCAGGGGTCACCTACAGTCATATGTATGTATCTTTATTCCCATATACATTCCATTAAATAACACACAAAACTAGATAATTCTACTCATTCGAAATGACTAGTAATTCTAGGAATCACTAAAATATTTAAATCCACATTTCATAGAATCATTCAAATGCCATTCCAATTCTTAATAACATGTTTTATCAATCATAAAATAGGTATATATCATTCAAACATTTCTTCAAACACTTCATATGAAAATTCACAAATCTACTCAAAACAATTATATTGAATTGAAAGAGATAGAAATTGGAAATTGATCTAGAATTTCAGTAGACATTTCTCAGATACTATCAAGAATATTTATCCTCGCATTCTCACAAAAATTTCAAGTGTATTTATCATACATAAGAATAAAAAAAACACTCGGGAATTTTTACGAACATTTCATGTGCCAAGTATCCAAACTATGCAAAACAATCCAATCAAAGAACCAACTTTTGAATAAAAGGTAGAAGCATCAAAGAGACGTGTCTTAAACCATTCCGAGGCTACAATAACATAAAAATACACATTATATAATGAAAATGGGAGGAAATATCAATTTTATAGCAGATGTGCCAAAGAATCATTTCCTCAAGCAAATTGTATAGAAAATCCCAAAACTAGTTTCCAAGTCCTTCACAAAATTTACTTGCATAAATAGATTGTATTCCATGAGAAATTTCTTCCATGAATAGCTCATATGTTTCATCAAATATTTCAGGTGCATCCATAAATAAATCAAATTGAAGCCAAATAAATTAAAAAAACATAAGATAAATCACTTATCGTTGCCAAATACACAAATAGAATTGACTGTGCCATGTTCCACCCAGTCGTAGATACAATGCAAGCCAAAAATAACTTTTCAATGGTCAACCCCGAGCTAGAACCATGATTCTACAAGCAAGGGCGAACTCAACCATGAATTCTCTCAAGAAACCAATCCAACCACAACCCAATGGCAAGTGTGGCCTCTACTTCCACTCCAGGGAAATTCCAGTGGCTCTAGGACAACAATTCATCCACAACCCAATAACAAGTAGCACATCCAATCTAGGGAAATTATAGTGGCTTTAGGAAAACCTCAAATCCAAGATAGTGGACCTAACCCCTGATACCAAACCAACATCTCCATAGGTCATACACAACTTTTTCCAACCTCAAATCCAATTGCAGTGGACCTCACCCATGTTTCCAATCCAGGATCTCCAAAGGCAATTCCAGGACATACACTAGTGGCTTCAGAGTAACTCAACTTGGGCACAGGATCAACAAGGGCCCATTAACTAGTGAAATATCAAACCAATATTAGTAAAATCAAATTCACAGATACCAAGGCAAGAGGCAAGAGCATGGACAATGAATCAGGAGAGACTAACCAACACAAGACAAAATCGAATTCCTCAAGAGAAATTCAAATTGGGAGAGAGAGACACGCACAAGGGATGAGTTACATTCCAAAAATAGAAAATAGGAGTTACACAAGGATTTACATAAGGAGTTACACAAGGATTTACACAAGGAGGTACATAAGGATTTACACAACTTTTGAGGTGTCAAGACTAAAAATATCCAATGAGGGCACACTTGAGCAAGTGGGGATTACAAAACCAAGTGTAACCTCCAAAAAGGAGTTACAACCCCACCAAAGGGACACACTAACCCAACTCAAGAGGATTCACTTACGAGAGAGAGACTCTAAAACTAATAAAAAATAATCCTGGAATAAATGAAATCAAGGAGTAACATAAAACATGAGGGTGCACAGTAAAGAGGGTCCACCAAGTTCACAAGAAGGGTGTATAACATAAACATAGATGCAAACACAAAGGTAACACTTTTCCCATAAATCCTTGCTCGTAACATCATGGTTCCTCTTACTCTCTTTTGTGGCATAGGTCGATCCAATTGCTTTATTTTATTAATTAGTCAATAATGTCCAACATATTAACAATGATAATATGTCCAAGGGATAAACCAGGGGGTATTACATGTTTCCTACCCCAAACTCCTAGGAGTGGTCATTCTCAGGGACCCCAATTAGGAAATATACATGGCGGGATGCTGTAAGAAAGAATGTCAACTAATCAATAAAGTTTCCCTTCAATAAATCAAGATTAGCACCCTATTAAACCAATGCCAAACCCAAATTAAGCATCCTTTGTAATCTATATAGTTATCTATGGGAACCTCCTCATTCCCCTTCATTAACAAGATCTCTCCTTTCACTAGAAAGGAAGACAAAAACTCCTCTTGATCATGTAAATATCTCTCAACTCACCTCTAAGTTGCATGCGAATTAGGGTGACCAAGTAGAGGAAATAGAGGTAGATCAAAAGATTTAGAAAGACCCACCAAATCAAGACAAAGTGAGACCACAAGATATAATAACGTCAATCGAAGACTTGAAAGAAGAATGCACAACATTATTATAGAAGAAGAAGAGCACTCTAACACCTCGATGAATGACAATAAGAAATTGACATCAAAACTTATTTTAGTTATATATCATTTCTATATTTTATAATGGTCATAGTTTCTCCATATTTTCATATGTATTCTAGGTAATGAAAGATAATCTGAGCACATAAAATTTTAAAAGTGAGAAGTCTAACGATACCAAGAAAAGTAAGGAAGACCTCCCACTTTTGGCCTTGACACTAATACACAGGTGCAAAATTGTGATGGTTTTTTGTTGCTATTCCCACGTTTTGTCGTCCGACTTGCGACAATAATAGTCATGACATTTCATGGCACTTATTGCATGGATATATCGACGAACTTTTTAAGCCGTCGATATAGAGACAAAAACTGGCCTCCACGTGTCTTCTATACAGTGGCCTTGAAATTGATTTTTTAGCATTCATTTTCCATGTTTCGTCGCTCTATCAATGCCGTTGTTGTCCCTATAACGACGAAAATATGGCCAAAAGTTGCTACACAAAATCTAGTTTCCACGAAAAACTGTTGAACATGTTAGATGATCATGTGTCTCTTTATTGACGAATTTTGGAATTTGAACAGAAAATGTTTCCACGCATTCATCCCTCTATCGACACAATTTCCGTCCCTATAATAACGAAAATATGGCAAAAAGTTGCCAGTTTTTTCTGTTTCCACACAAAACCATGGATCATGTTCAACGAAAGTTTGCCTCTCAATCGACGAATTCTGGAATTTGAACAAAAATTTCTTCCACGCGTTCATCGCTCTATCGACCAATTTGTCATCCCTAGAACGGTGAAAATATGGCCAAAAATAGCTAGACAAAATCTAGTTTCCACGTAAAACTGTGGAACATATTCGATGAAAGTTGGTCACTCTATCGACGAATTTGGGAATTTGAACAGAAATTTCTTCCACACAAAATTGTGGAAAACCAAACACTTTTGACGAAATATGCAAGCTAAACAATAATTGTTCCACGAAACTGTGTCCCTATCGCGGTGGTATTCCTAGAAAGCCACCCCGAGTTTCAACGGTTTTGCAATACTTGCGATGAAAGTTGGTCGATATTGAGACGAAAGCTGGAGGTTTCAAAAAAAAATTGAAAAACCGTGGAAAGGCACCTTTCTTTCCATGATTTTGGATCTTCAATACGTGCTTGTGAACAAATACATACTATATTTTAAAGACAAAGAAATGGATAAAATATAACATAGGACAGGTGATTTATAGAAAAGAAATATATCGGGAAAGTAAGATATGGGAAAAAAATTATTGAAGTAAAAGGAAAAAAAATAAATGGTAAGTTCAGGGGGGAGGTCAAAAAATGGTAACTGACTCTAAAAAATAAGGCATAATGATTTAAAAAGTGCCCAAAAGTACCCAAAGTTCCCCTAAGCACCCTAATTATTGCCTAAAAAACTTTTTTTTCCTATTAGGATGCATAGATTCATAATAATTGGCTAAAAAACATAATTAGAGGCTAAAGTGGCACCTCTTAGAGCGGATTCTATGACAAGGTAGGAGGGTACGTTTATAAAAATACCATCAATAAAATACGTTGTAACCACCACAGGGATCGTATAAACATTAATTAAATTATATTCTAGGCACCACTGAGAGATGATTTCTATGATAAGGTAGGGGGGGTACATCTATAAAAATACCATCAATAAAAGATGTAGGCACCACTGGGCTTGGATCAACTTATTGTGATCCAAAATCAGGTTAATCCCATTGGGGCTTAAAGAGCCCACAAGGGCTTGGAAGGATGCCCACAAAGCTTGGAAGAAGCCCACATACACCTGTAGATACTTGCAGAAGCTTAAAGAAGCCTACAAGTCAGAAGTAAAGTAAGCCCATGTTCTGAAGATGAAGGGAGCCCGAGCTTTGAAGACTGAGGAAGCCCGTAGGTGTAAATGAAGCCAAAGAAAGTAAAGCCTACAATTTTCGGAAGAGATGAAAATGAAAAACTGATCCTTGTTATGCAACCACCTTAAGCATGGCCAAAATCGGTCAAAGTTAGTACCAAATATGCCCAGAAGAAAGAAAAAAAGTCCCTTGAGTACATGATAGGAAAGAGACATGTTAATCAACAAAAAATTGACAACTTATTTCTATTATTTTACTATGCGTACAAAAAATTCATCATAGATCACCTTTTGGCATTGATCAGAAGTAGGTTGCACGGTTGAGCATGCAATTTGTAGTTTAGAAACCATATCAAAATTGCCTTGGAGACACTCCTCGTCAAATATCATCACTTGCTCTACTACGTGTGAAGAGGTACTAGTGATAATTCATCATACTACAAAAAACATATGGTGCATTGAATTCGTCTTTATTGAAAAATAAATAAATAATAAAACAATAACTCAACCCCTAGGGAAACAGAGTAGTTGTTCACCTGGAAAATCTGTGTAGGATCTTTGTAGTGCCAACTGGTGGTAAGTTATTTTGATGTTGCTCATTATTAGAAGAGGTGAATATGAAAAGTTTATCCTTCTTATGCAACCACCTCAAGCATGGCCAAAATTGGTCAAGTTAGTATCAAATATGCCCATAAGATAAAAACAGTCCCCTAAGCACATGGTGGGAAAGAGACATGTTAGTCAACAAAGAATTGACAACTTATTTCTATTATATTACTAAGATTGATCTCATGTAGCAAAAAACTCATCATAAATTACCTTTTGGAACTGATAAGTAGGTTGCACAGTTGAGCATGCAATTTGTAGTTTACAAACCATATCATAATTTCCTTGGAGACATTCCTCATGTAATAACATCCCTTTATCTTCTACCTTTGAAGATCTATACATATGAATTTATGGTCCACATATGTGCCATGCAACAACTGAAAGTTTATCATCACAGTAATCAGAATGTGTAAAATAGTGCAACCAATAACTGGTGTTAATCATTTAAAGTGCCATTTAGCATATGATTTCCAGATCTGTGTATGTGATCGCATAGATATAAAATACTTAGTGAAAATTTAGTGCCAATCTAACCATAATGTTATTATCATTCACTCGATCCTGTATGTAAGCTCTGAAATATAAAATCATCAAGTCCCTTACCATCACCAACCTCTCAATAGCAATAATTAGTACTAAGAAAATCCAAAACAATACTTAGTAAAATAATGTCAGAATTATATCATTGTGCATTCAGAGATGTAAGGTTCCAGATCTCAGTAAAAAATCAGACTTACATTTACCCAGAAAACTAATGCGAATAGGGTAGAAAACTAATCAAATCAATAAGATATATTTATACAAAATACGCCGCCATCTAAATAGTTTGAAATACTAACTTGTTTTTTTGTTTTGAGTGTGCAGAGAAGGCAGCTAGGGAATACGAGGTCTGCAATACATATTGCAGACCTGTGTTTGATAAAGGAGAGGGCTCGGATTGTGGGAGCAACAGGTCTGTGTTTTTAGGGTTTTACACATAAATTCTTTTTTTAGGGCTTTCTTTTTTGATAAAATAAAAGATACAAAAACACATAAAAATTAAGTCTAAAACCTAAGAGAAACCAAAATAACCTAAGCATAATATTTACAAGTATACAAATCAGAAAATTTAGTTTTGAAAGATAGATGAACAATTAGGGTTTGAAAAATTAAAATTTCTTGACCTAGGGTTTTATCACGCTGAAATTATAGGAAGAAGGGCCAAATAAAGCCTAATTTCTTCTACGTGATTTTTCTTCTATTTTTCTATGTTGCTAAGAAGCATTTGTGTTTTATGTAGAAGGTTGTCTCCTAGTTTGGATGATAGTCTAAAAGTAGTTATTTACTATTTGGTGTATCTCTTGTATCTTAATAGAATGAAATAGAATTTAAGGATAAATACAAACACATTAAAGATAAAGAACACGTCAAAACCATTACATTATCATTGTCCTTTCGCCAGATCCATTCACCCATACAACTTGATAAGAGTTGTCCACGAGATGCATTTCCATCACCAAGACCTGCATAAATCATCAAAGACATAATTTTTATATGAGTAAATAATATATAAGCAAATAAACAGTCATTTAAATCCTACTACAAAGTCCTGTAGAAATTAATGAACCGTGAAATGTTAAATTTATTAACAATTTTTTAAGAAATAGACATGCATTTAAAAATTTACAACCATCTTTAATACATAGTAATAAAAGAGTATTTATACCTTATTGAGCTCCTCTCTATTTCGAGAACAGTTTTATATTCCCTACTAAACATGGCCAACCACGTGAAGGTGGAAGCTCATATGGCCCCTCCCCCCTTCACATCGCTCTCAATTCCCCATACCCAATAAATGATGTTTTTTACATAGAAAACATTTAAACATTCATGCATAACTAGGTTAGTCATCAAAACATAAAAACATTGAAGCATAATGAGGTAATTCATATAAACATTGTTTTAGACTAACAACATCGATATACATCCAAATACAAGTCATGAATGTATACATCTACTTTTTCTTTGATTTATGTTTTTTTGCATTGAAATAAACTGACAATAATTGGGATATTATCATCATCATTTGGTGGATTATCTATAAAGCCATGTCCTGCTAGTGTTTGTGTTTCCATGCCCTCATGTATCATACTTCTTGTACGTCGTTGACTAGGGAGTGGAGGCATTTTTGAAGGGGCATGAACTGCAAGAACGAAAATGGGCATATTGATATGTTGAAATATTATTGAAATTAATAGTTCATCATTTTGATTAAAATTACAATATTTCTCTGTACCTGTCTGTGTAGATGTGACAACTGGTGTGTTAATTGTTTCTCTACTTGATAATTCGTCTTGCGGTTCACCCTCGTGAGCTTCACGGTCTTCGATCAAAAGAAGAAAATTTAAAAGTATACATCAGGAAATAAATATCTATAATCACAGTAGATATTTCTATTTCCAAAGCAAACATACCAGAATGGACACTCTGCTCCCCACTATCATGGGACATGCACACCCCAACATCAGTTGGTACATGCAGAGTACCGCTGGATTCAATGCTGCGGTTGCACTGTTGCTTAAAAGAAAACATAAATATTTAGTTATGGGTAATATAATAAAAACTGAATAGACTTTAATAGTATACTACAATGATGTCCTTATTCATTTTATTTACCTGCATCTATGTCATTGGGGAGATTGGAGTCTGCCCCAAGATTTTTCGATATTCAATGACACTTTTAAAACCATACTTGAAACCAAGATTTAGGTCTTCCTCAGTGGCATCATCTTGGAACGTGTTTCCCTGCAATGCATAACACATAAAATTCCCTCTATCAAAAACAGATATTTGTTTGCTACGTTGAAATAAATATTCCTCACAGTTAATCATTTAATTCTTATGATTCGGGCTCTTAGTTTTCTATAGCCACCCTGGCCCAGTCTATGTTGCCCGTGCTTTTCCACTCTAGCCTTGGTTTCTTTGGAGGTGTTCAGTAGCCTATATATGAAAATTTTGAAAAACGTTAGATATCAGAATTCTTGCTTAAAACAAAAAAGAAAAAAATAAATGAGCATATTTCACTAAAAAGATGATATGTGTTGTACCTTGATTTTCCAAGTCATGGTTGTTTTCCTTGTCTTTTTAGCAAGTTCTCCTTTGCATCCTCTATGAGTTCCTTCTACTCTTTCTTCGGAACCATGGGAGGGTGCTCATGCTTTAGGTCAAGTTACAATTTATCCCTATATTGGGCCCTGGTATATTTTAAATTCTCATCAACTAACTTTGCAACCACTTTCTTGTTGAATGTATTGCTGAACAAGTTTACCATGTGGTCTATCAATACATCTCTCTTTGCACTATCTTGGATATTCCACCATGTGTGAATGGTGGGGACAAACAACTCCAATGCTTTGTCATTCAAATTCCTGTAGAAAACATTATTTCCTGCATAAACATGTAATCCATTAATTTATAATAATTTTAGCGTATGTCCATTTCAATTTCATGATTAAAATGAATAAATTAATTAAGAAATACCCGCAATATTTTGAATCTTGATCAAAACACAAGCGTCATCCACCAGAAAGGTTAGATCTCGTGGTTCAGTGCTTTTAACTCATGCTGCTCCACGAAAAGTTTCCCGGTCATCTATAGTAGGTTCATCTCCGGAGTCATGTGGATTCCTAGGCTCCGTCTCATCATGCTTCGGCATGTCATGCTGATCAAAATCGGTTCCCTCATCAATGTATTAGAGTCCAACCGGAGGAGTGTCAAAAATCCTCATTGGTACATTGCTTTGTCATCGTTGTTGCTGCATTGGAGCATAACTGCTACCTATACCTATCTTGACAATTTCTCTAGTCACGGGTTGTAAAAACTCCTACAAACGAAAAAATTTACTTTATCAAATCAGTTGGAAAAATAGAAAACATAATATCAAATATGAAATCATGTCATAGCTTAAAAAAAATGTGAAGAGGCCACTTACCCCATAATATTTTATTTGTTCTTTCAGCTCTTCAATCCTTGCCTTGATCTCCTATGTCATGGGCCTTATGCAAGCCAAGAAGATCATTTCTATGTTTCCCTTTTTCAGGGCCTTCTTTATAGTATCCATAGGGTCTATTGAATAGTAAATTTCATTATCAAGCTCCTCATCACCCAGATGAAGTGCACAGGACTAAATTCATCAAACAATAAAATTCAGCAAATATTTTTAACATCATTCAAACATTGTTATTGTAATGAAATTTAGTTACTATTAAGAACTAGCACTTACCTGATGCGGTGTTGTGGCTGGTGACTTCCCATGGTCACCCCCTACTGATCTACTTCTAGTGGGTGATTTTCCACGGTCACCCTAGACCATGGAAGCAGCAGGTGCCTTTCCACGGTCCCCACCTTGACACGATAAATCAATTAATAATTCACCATAAGCACAGAAAAATGTGAATGTCAACAGTGGAAATCCAATGCTAACATAAAAAATCGAAAAATTTAGTTATTATATTGAACACTTACCTTACGAGGCACAGAGCGTGACCTTCCATGGTCACCCTAGACCATGGAAGCAGTAGGTGCCTTTCCACCACCACCCTGACACAATAAATCAATAAATAAACATTATGAAAATAATTGTAACATAATAAAAAATGAGATATTGCAATAATATTTATTTTTACCTCAGAAGTAGAGGACTCGCGTTCTGTTCCATGACGAACATGGGCATGAGACCCTTGCCACAGTGTAATAAGCATGTTGTCACATGGAAATATTTTGGGGTTGGAATTTCTAGTTATTGTAGTCATATTCAGTCATTATCTTTAGTTGAGTCAATAATTGTAACATCAACAAAAATGAGATATTGCAATAATATTTACTTTTACCTCTGATGGAGAAGATACATGTTATGCTCCATGGCGATGAGCTGACCCCTGTCACAGTGTAATAATCATGTTATCATATGGAAATATTCACAATAAGCACAAAAAAGCGAATAGTAACAATTGAATGTTAACAGAAAAAATCTCAACATTTAGTTATTATATTTAACACTTACCTGATGGGGCACAGAGTGTGACCTTCCACGGTCACCCTGGGCCATGGAAGTAGAGGACACACGTTCTGTTGCATGATGACCATGGGAAGACCCCTACCACAATGTAATAAGCATGTTATCACATGGAAATATTCTGGGGTTGGGGTTTCTAGTAATTGTAGTCATATTTAGTTACTATATTTAGTTGAGTTAATAATTGTAACATAAACAAAAATGATATACTGCAATAATATTCACTTTTACCTCCGAAGGAGGAGATACATGTTCTGCTCCATGGGGATGAGCAGACCCCTACCACAATGTAATAAGCATGTTATCATATGGAAATATTCACAATAAGCACGACAAAAGCGAATGGTAATAGTGAAAATCGAATGTTAACTAAAAAAATCGAAACATTTTGTTATTGACGTCATATTTATTTACTATATTTAACATTTACCTCATGAAGCATAGATTGTAACCTTCCATGGTCACCCTGGATCGTGGAAGCAGCATGTGGCTTTTCACTGTTGCAACCCTGACAAAATAAATCAATCAATAAAAGTTGATTCAATAATTGTAACATAAAAAAATTTGAGATAAGCATAACAGTGTAATAAGCATGTTATCACAAGGAAATATTCATAATATGCACGAAAAAAGCGAATGTCAATGGTGGAAATGGAATGTTAACAAAAAATCGAAACATTTAGTTATTGTAGTCATGTTTAGTTACTATATTTAGAATCCTGATGAGGCATAGCATGTGACCTTCCATGGTTACCCGCGACCATGGAAGCTACATCTATTCGATTTAAGTTTTAACCGATCAACAACTCTTCACCTCAAAGTATTGTTTTTGTTGCACATACAAATATACGATGTTCTTCGCGCCCCTCAAATTTGCAATTCGGTTGCTTAGTTATTGTCCCTTGTCATGTACTATTTACAAAGCCAACAACGTTTCTGAATGCTTTTGGTCTCCCATCAATATACATAGTCGCCCCTTTGATTTTATTGTGTTCTGCTAATTGTATATAATTTGGGCAACTCCGTATCTCCTCATGCTTCGAGTATATTAGACCAAGATCAACCAGTTATTGTATCTGTATAATGGTCTGACATACTCCATCAATTCAGTTACAGTGCCATAGACGACCTTTATTCCATCCATAGAAAATAGCCCCAATCCATGTAAGGACGAAGGATCAATGTGATACATCCTCCCATTGATGAAGAAATCTATATCCACTTGAGGTAGCTTATTAGGTACCCATCATTGCACTAGATGTCTACACCTCAAGGGAAACTCAATGTCACCTATGCTCTCAGCATCATAATTACATGACCCTCCGTTGGAAAGAAAACATTGCATGTGTCTACGAAATATTTTCCTTACCTCTTCAGATCTAGTTGATATAGAACCGATAGATCTAGTACAACATGTATCACTTTTAACCTCTCCTAGTATATCTTCACCATCATTTGAGGAAGATAGATCTGATAGATACCTATTTGGTGGTACCTACACTCGATAAAACAAGAATATAAGCTACCAAGCGAATATAGTTTAGCATGTAAATATATTTAATTGTAATGTTTTAATATCAAAAGTTTTTTCTTCCCAAAAACTTTACCAAAAGCTATTTTTCTCTCAAAGGTGTAATTTATTTTAGAGTTATTTATATTTGAATTATTTTTAAGTATAAGACACGATTTGATCTGGTTTGGAATTTGTTCACAAGACTGATATAGAAGTGTGTTTCTTGGGCCACTTGACTAGTTAATGCATGCAAAGAGGTATGGGTTTCCCCCTTATATAGATCATGTTGGGGATTCAATTTGGAATGGGCGGTGGTCATATAGCTTTATTCATGGATTTCCCACCGAAAATTGATGACTTTAGTCTAACACTCCCTCTTCCACAGTGGTTTGATATGTAAGTTTCCTCGTGCAAGGTACTCCTCTAACTATGTGCCTGATTTTTTTTAAATAGGATAACATCGTGAAATGTCACCAAATTTAGACCAATTATAGGTAGTCTTAAGAATTGGTGACATTTGGTGAACTAATGGTTGTCCTAAAGTAGTAGTCTTATGAAAATGCCCACCATATTTCATAAGAAGGAGAAATATCTCGCCATAGTGTGTCATCCCATAGTTGGTTGAAGTATTTATCCGACAACGGTACCAGTTCTCAGAACAAATCTTTGAGGAAGAAGATACAGGCCTCCCAAAAGAAGTCATTTTTGGTCAAATTAGACAAGTTGCTATAGGAGAATGCTCGCCATAATTTATGGGTTGAAAGAAATGCCCACACCATATGGGAATCCTTTAGGTGGCTGTGTTTTATACCTTACCATGTTATTACTTTGACCTGAAAGTACCTGAGGCAGAAATTATGGATCTGCCAAAACAGGGTCTTAAGCAGCTTTTACATCATACTTCAGTAAAATGCCTGTCGAGGAGAGAGAATGTAGTTCCAGAGGATGAAACTAGTCTTAATGGATTCATCTGGTTGTCCTCCATCCATTGGATGTATTACACTCCAAGTTTGATGAAAAGTTGAAAGCAGCTTTGACACATAGGGTTTAAAGAAATTGACTAAGTGTCAAATCACAAGGTTGAAGAGGCATTTGGAAATGCCCGCCAAATCCTGTCTGAGTGATGATAAATTCATCAGAAGGTATAGGCATGTTCTTTAATGAACTGGTTATCCATCCATATTCTTAGTTTTTCTTATGGTGACCACATGAGAAAAATATCAGCTTGCCAAAAGAGGTAAAAACATTAGCTTGCATATCCAAAAATATGAAAAATTGACCGAGTGTTGAAAACAGGAGGTTGAAAGCCCACTTGGAGAAAAATTGCAAGAGTCATATATTTAACCGATAAATTCATCAGATGTTATGGGTCCATTCTTTGATGATCTGGGAATCCACTCATGATCTCAGTTTCCCTCTGGGTGTTCACACGTGTGAGATATGAGTCTACCAAAATGCCTCCTAGCACAGTAATGACTAGGGCCTGACGAAATTCACTAAGTGTTGAATTGAGAAGTTTGAAAGACCATTTTAAAGTGACTTCCAGAGAATGTGTGTTTGTCAGTAAGGTTTTAAGGTGACATGGTCATGTTACTAGTTGAGGTGGATACCTAGATGGTCAAGATGTGTAAAATATAAGTCTGCTAAAAGTTAGAAAAGTATGCCAGTACAGTCTTGGTGAAATAAAAGAGTAAGATACAGTAAATTAATAAACATAAATTTATAAAGGGAATTATGCATATGTTGAGAAGGATTTTAGGATAGTATTTTGGAAGATATGATGTGATCGAAATTACACAACATATATTTAAGGAAGAAATGCTCGCAGAGCGTTTAATGAAGACACACGTAGGCTACAATATTCTTGATAACCTTTGGACTCTTTGAGATATGCTAAACAAAGGAAACCACACTAACTACCATGGTATATGCCAAACAGAGGCAAAAAGATATAAGCATCGTTGAAAAATAATACTTTTATCAAATGTGTCTTTAAAGAAAAAAGAGGCATGAGGGTCAATTTACTGGAGTCAATTCAAATTATATCCCATGAGTCCTAGGGAACTATACATTGTTCCAAAATCCAAACCAGTAAATGGGAAAAGCTTGCAAAGTGTGTTGTAATTCAGGTAAAAGTGAGCATAAAAATAAAATAAAATGCTTCTTTAAAGGACAAATAGGTCTTAGGTTTAATTGTACGTAGTCATTATAATTGCAACTCCTATGGCACTCTACAAAATGTTAAAGACCCATAATAGAAAAAAATTACAAAATCTTGAAAAGTGTGCTATAATCCATGTAAAACTGACAATCAAAGCAAAATTAAATGCGTCTTTAAAGGAGAAAGAGGTCTCATATTCAAGTTTCGACATAATCAGTTCAAATTATAGCTCATAGAGGACTTTGTTCTAGACCATTAAATAGAATAAGATTACACAAGCTTGCACTCTATAGAATGTTTTAGACATATAATAGAATAAAATAACAAAAGCTTGTAGTTTGTGCCATAATCAAGGTAAAACTAATTATTAAAGCAAAATTAAATGCTTAGAAGAAACACGTCTTAGGTTCAAAGTTTCGACAGAATCGGTTGAACCAGTTCAAATTATAGCTCCTACAAGAATCTGCACACTGTTCCGGACCATTAAATAGAAGAAAATTACAAAAGCTTGCAAATTGTGCCATAATTCAGAAAATTATACAAGAGCATGACTGGCTTGCAGTGCTCAACCCATATGTCTTTTACCTGAATTTAAGGAGGAGCTTCAGATGCTCCAATAATAGAAAACCCTTACTAGATCCACCGATAATAGAAGCGATGGTTTCACAGCAAAAAAATTATAATTTTAGTATGACTGTACTGAATCTGTATTGGTTCAAAAATTTGACGTATTTTTCCAAAATTCATACGCTGCTACAATTAATGGGCTTACAGAATTCATTGGGCCCTTTGTTATCCTCTAGATTGTAGCTGGATTGCCTCCGCTGGGAACGCCAATATCCTCTGGACTGCAATCAGATTGTTTTGTTATCTTCTGGACTGCAACTAGATTTCCTCCACTGGGAACGTCGGTATTTTTTGGACTGGTATCCCCTGCTCCTCGATTTACCACTGCTCTTCTCATCAAATTACTAGTGCTCTGGATGCTGCTAATGAACTAGTGCATGGGAGTGAACTTGTTTGTTGTTGTTTTGCTAATGAGCTAGTGTGCGGGTGTCTTTGAATTCTACGTTTTTTGTTTGTTTATTTGCATATTTTATATTTTTTATTTTGTTTTGGTTTTTCATTTTGCATATTTACCTTTTGTTTAGTCTATTTTGGGTTTTTTTATTTGCATATTTTATATTATGTTGCATTTTAAATTAATTATAGTTAAACAACTCTATGTTTTTAATTTACTGTGGTTTAATTTAATTTAATTAGGATTTTGTCATAATTTGTATTGGTTGCATTGCTTATACTGAGATCCTGTATATAAGTCCATTCAATGACGAACACGATGATGATGACGATGATGATCATGACAACGATGAAGATGACGAATATGATGGTGATGATGACAACAATGACGATGATCATCATCATCATTATCCTAATCATCATCCTTGTCATCGTCATCACCATCGTCTAATTCGTCGTCTTCATCAATATCATCATCATGATCTTCATAATCATCATTGTCATTGTCGCCATCATCGTCATCATGATCTTCTTCATCATCGTCATATTCCTTATCATCATCATCTCTATTATCACCTTCATCATCTTGATCATCATCATCATATTCGTCGTCATCATCATCAACATCTTCATCTTCATCATCATATTCATCATCAACATTGTCATCATCCAATTCATCAGCATCTCCATTATCATTATCATCATCTTCATCATCATCATCATCATCATTTTCATTATCATCGTCATCATCTTCATCATCATCATCATATTCGTCATCATCATCATCATCTTCATCATCGCAATTTTAGGGGGAGCTCAGTGAATGAAGATGTCTACATGATAGGGGGAGCAGCTAGTTGAGTGAAAAATTAAGGATTGCTTCTAACACCCATTCAAAGGACTAATCTGAAAATTCAATATGATCCGAGGAAGTAATAAAAAAAAATACAACTTATTGGGCCTTATGAAGCCTCCTATTCTTAGATTTGTTCACATGAAGAATCAAGACTTATGGACCTAGTTCCGTGTCTTAAAAGAGGAAGATCCAAACTGAGAAGTTTGGTAGTTCCATAAATTGCATCCTTTATAGGAGTAAATAATCACTCATAACCATTCTATTATAGTGTTGGCGAAGCTCAAAACAATATAGTGAAGACCAAGGTAAATATATTGTCATCACATCTTCATCATCATCTTCATCTTCATCAGCATATTCATCATCATCACCATCACCATCACGATCATATTGATCTTCATCATCATCATCATCATCATCATCATCATGATAATCATGATCATCATCTTCATCATCATCATCCTCATCATCCTCATCATCGTCCTCATCCTCGCCCTCATCATCATCATCATAATTGTTGTCATCGTCATCACCACCACCATCATTGTTCATAATCATCATCTTCATCATCATCATCTTCATTAGCATCATCATCATCGTTGTCATCTCCCTCTTCCTAATCAGCATCTTCATCATCGTCATCATTATCATTTTCATCATCGCCCTCATCATCATCTTCATCGTGTTCATAATCTTCATCACCACCACCATTGTCATCATCATCATCATCATCATCATCATCATCATCAACAACAACATCTTCATCATCATCATCATCATCATCATCCTTGTCATGCTAATCCTCATCCTCATCCTCATCCTCGTCATCATCATCATGATCGTCATCATCATTTTCATCATCATCATCCTCATCCTAGTCATCGTCATCATCATCGTCGTCGTCGTCATCATCATCATCATCATCATCATCGTCGTCGTCGTCATTGTGATCATCATCATCATCGTCGTCGTCATCATCATCATCATCCTCATCACCATCGTCGTCGTCGTTATCTCCCTCTTCCTAATCAACATCTTCATCATTGTCATCATCATCATTTTCATCATCGCCCTCATCATCATCTTCATCATGTTCAACATCTTCATTACCACCACCACCACCATCATCATCATTGAATATTGATTTATGTTCATCTGTGTCTCCTTCCTAAAGGTTTGAAAATGATCTTATTTTAGGAATTTTGCGGGAATGTCTTTCAGGTTAACTGGTTAGCAAGTTTTTCCACCATGGAGCTGTTGGATGGAGAGTGGGTTTTGATCTACGGTCATAGGTGTTTCTGTATATTGAAACATGCAATAGCGGAATAAGGGTAAATTGTGTTAAACTTCAATGGTTTAAATTCAGGATGGTTAAGATCTATGATGGAAAGCAATTCCGTGGTGCGGAGATGGGAGGAAGGATTTATTTTTGAGATTTGTGGAGTTCGTTAAATGGGTGTCATGTTGGAGGGTCAAGATCGAAACAAGGTGAGATCAACGACCCTAAATCATTTCATGCAGTGAACCTACTCGGAGCGATAAACTTTTTCAAATTGTGAAAAGGGTTAATCAATGAGAAAATCGGATGGTTGAGATGAAGGCAGAGATAGATCTACGGTCTTAAACAATTCCATGGATTGAACTAGGCGGAGAAAGTTACGAATTCCATCCTTGAAAAGTTGTAGGGGCTGCGAAGATCTACGGTCAGAACAAGATGTTGGGTAGCTCAATGGGTGAGAAGTATTCCACGATAAGAAGTTGCTCACTCGTTCAGATGAAAAAGGGTTAGCAGAATTTTAAAGTTCTCAAGGTTGAGCGGTCCCGATGAAGGTAGTTTAGAGATCGACGGTTGATATTGATCTCCCCAATTCAAGCTGTGTAGGTTGATAGTGTTGATTTTTTAGGTATGAAGATTTGGTGTATCGAGGGCTTAGATCGCAAAGATGAACAAATCTATGGTACTAAGTGAAGGGAGAAACACGAGGGTTATGCAACATAGAAAAATTATAAAAAAATATAAGTGGAGAAGAAGCCCTCACGTATGATCTGCCTTCCCAACAGGTAATTCATTTCCCCGACACCATTTGTGATACACCCATAGGATAAATCATCCCCGCGGTAGCGCCATATCGCCCAAAACCAGATACATGTCGTATGGATAGCATGTGAAATCATAAAGATATCATGAAAATCTAAGAAGTGGAACATCGAATCTGATCGCCACACGTAACAAACGAAATGTGATGAAAGAATGGTTCTAGTATCGTCATCACAGGAGCGAAAGGGTCGTCATAAGAGCAAAAGGGCCAGAACACATCCAATCCATATGCTCTGAAGCGTATGGTCGACCAGGATACTCGACAATGAAATGTGCAAATATGTTTTCGGGTCATCCCCTTGTCGATATTTCCAATCCTATATAAACACCACATTTCATAGCCATTAAGGTGCATAGGATGAGCTAGTGTAGAAGCAAACTCGCAGTATCATTCTACCAAGAGGTTATAAGGATTTTGATATGTTTGCAATGGAAGTCTGGTTTGAGAAGCTTGTTAGTATGGGTGTGTTGTTGGTTGGTGAGCTTGATTCCAAGCTCATCTATCGCCCTGGTTTTTCACACCAGGGAAGCACTAACCATCCGGGAGAATACATCATACACGAATTTGAGATATGCACCTGTTTTCTGTGAGAGCGAATGCTCATATTGGAGCATCAAGGGTCCAAGGTCTTCGTCGTAGCTTTCATGCACCTCGTTCGCCAACCTTTTTTGAGGCAGTGAGGAGTACTTGACTGAAAAGCCACTGCATAAGGTGCTTTTTTCTTCCAGAATCAAGGGGGAAGCTATGAAGAAAGATGAGCATGGAAAAGATATATATAAACTCCTTTTATATCTTTGAGCCCATGCAGAAAGGTGCCTTTGAACACAGAACTATGATATAAAGGGAAAGGACACATTGCTAACTTGACAAACATGCAAGTGGTCGAGCCCAGTCAGAAATGAGCCATCAGAAGCATCTTAAGACATCATTTTCACTACCCGCGAGTTCACAACCAGAAATGTCATGCTGCCATCCAGACCGAGCATGTGCATTTGCTCCATGATGTTTGTTTAAAGATATGTAAACCATGGCAAAAGTACCACGCTCTAGTTGTTAATGTTTGATTATGACTGTAAACAATTTTAGATCCTATTTCGAGGATTAGCCTCAGGGTATGAGACATTATAAAAAGGATCCCAACTAGGGATCAAGTTTGAAGGGCATGGTCCCATTTCCTTTTGAAGCTTAAGTTTTAGTGAATTAGCTTACTTCCTATTGAGTTACAAGTGGTTTCCATTTTCATACATTGAGTTTCCCTAATCTTTATCATGATAATGGGCTTTTGGTTGTTGTTGATATGTATATATTCAATTAGAATTACTCATTGTATATCACATGGATGTAAGGATGAAAAATATAACTTGGGGATGCATAACAACAACCCTCATTTTCATAGATAAATTCACAAAAGCCAAAAGCCAAAGAAAATATTTCGGGGTTACACATTACAATTACAATTCTCATAAGGAAAAGAAAATAACTTACTTGAGCCAACTATAGTTGTGGAAGAAATATAGATAAGACACCACCCGATGAACAAGAATGAATTGTCTCTCTAGTAGCAACCATACCTGCAAATGCCCAAGTTAAACCAAACACTAAAATATCCAAGGTAAAAAACTCTTGAAGAAAAACTACAACAATAGAGTTTACCTCGAGTTGCCATGTCGAAATTTCCAAGGTTGCCATCCAAAAAACAATGAGACCACCCAACTATACAAAATCCACCCTTCCATGAGGAAAATTTGCAGAGTGGTCAAAAATGGTCCCAGCAGCCTTAAGAAAATGCCCGCCACAATTCATGGTTTGAGAAGAATTCTCGCACCATGGTACCGTCCTGTAGCTAGTTGGTTTGGCTACCTATTAATGATTCGATTTTTATTTAATATTTCTTGAGGAGAAAGATATAGGCCTGCCAAAACAAGTTTTTCACCAGTGGATGCAAAAATGGCTCAGTAGCCTAAGAAAGATGCATGCCCTAAATTATGGGTCAGAGTAAATGCCCGTAGCACATGGGGGTCTTGTAGATTGGTCTTCGACCTAGCTGACCATGTCTTCGGATTTTCTTGGAAGTGGATGAAGAAAAAGTTATGGACTTGCCAAAAGGGTGTTTTAAGCAGATTAGACCAAATTGAGAAATTTGTCCAGTATGGACTAGGTGTTAAATATGCCCAAGTGGCCTTAAGGAAATGCTTGCCATGCCTCATAGGATGATGTGAAAAATGTATTGAGAATGTGAGTCTCTAGAGTGTTGTATGGAGCATACAACCATGTCACTTGCCTCACCAAACTACAACATATATTTAAGGAAGAATTGGTCCCAACAGCCTTAGTAAAAAATCATCCCAGTAGCCTTAAGAGAATGCCCGCCATAATTCATGGTTTGATAAGAATTCCCACACCATGGTACCGCCCTATAGCTAGTTGTTTTGGCTACCTATTCATGATTTGAGTTTACTTTAATCTTTCTTGAGGAGAAAGATACAAGCCTGCCAAAATAGGGTTTTTCACCAGTGGATGCAAAATGGCTAAGTAGCCTGAGAAAGATGCATGCCCTAAATTATGGGTTAGAGTAAAAGCCCACAGCACATGGGGGTCTTGTGGATTGGTCTTTGGCCTACCTGACCATGTCTTCAGATTGTCTTGGAAGTGGATGAAGAAAAATTTATGGACCTTCCAAGAGGGTCTTCGAGGCAGATTAGACCAAATTGAGAAATTTGTCTAAGTTTGGACTTGGTGTTAAATCTTCCCAAGTGGCCTTAAGGAAATTCCCTCCTTGCCTCATAGGATGATGTGAAAAAAGTATTCAGAATGTGAGTCTCTAGAGTGTTGTATGGAGCATACAACCATGTCACTTGCCTCACAAAACTACAACATATATTTAAGGAAGAATTGGTCCTAGTAGCCTTAGTAAAAAATGGTCCCAGCAGCCTTAAGAGAATACCCGCCACAATTCATGGTTTGAGAAGAATTCCCACACCATGGTACCGTACTATAGCTAGTTGGTTTGGCTACCTATTCATGATTTGAGTTTGCTTTAATCTTTCTTGAGGAGAAAGATATAGGCCTACCGAAACAGGGTTTTTAGTGGTGAAAAACAAGAAATTCAAGGGGCAGCAGTTGATATCCAAAAGATGGATGCTGGGAATCCTATAAACTTGATGTTATTATAAGAAGTGTGACAATCCAAAAATAAAAAAGTCCTAGATGATCGAAATGCAACATTGTATGCAAAATGGTGAAAGAAACTTATGTTGCAATAAGCATTTCTAGTGATCTTGCCGTACTAAAAATTTATTCTATTGTGCTAAAATTTATGTTACCAAATTTTGGAAATGTAACAAATGATGGCAGGCATATTAAATATTTAATTTTTGTTTTCAGTAATAAAATTACAGTTGTTTTCTGTGTTTGCTTATATTTTGTAAATTTATGTCTTTTTAGGCCAGTTCTATAAGCATTACAGCTTTGGGTTATTCATTGAAATTTGGTTGCATGAGTAGAATTGTATGACATTGTTCCAGAATTCGAATTTCAGTTTCATTAGATAAATAAACTTACATAAATACAGCATTGCATAGCATCGAAATTCTTATAAAGAACTTAAGATTTTTCAATCCATCATCCCCATAATATCCCTATAAAATCAACTATTCCAAGCAAACAGCTAGGATCTACCTATGTCACCAAATCTACTGACATCTCATATCCACTAATCACTATCACTCTTTTAATTTCTTACAAATTCAAATATATATGCCTATAGTACATAAGTTAAGTTTTCATTTTTGATATTGTTAACTTTTTGGCCTGTTATGTACATTTATTGAAAAGTTAAATTCAAAATTACCATTCACATTAAATGCATCAAAAACATATACAATACTGCCAAGAAATACACACAAACACATATATAAATTTATGTATTAAAACTTGAAATGTATTTACATACACAACATAGATAAATAATGTTATTCCATAGTTCTAGGCTGCTTGGGAGGTTTAGGTTGCAAGTCCTCCTTTTCTAGAGAAGATACATTTGTACATTCTAATCTCTTGGCTTGCCTAGAAGCTTCTGGTTCTTCATAAGCTATATCAGGTGCATATTCTGATTTTTGTTCTAATTCTTTCACTTTTGTTGCACATTTGTGCAAACTTTCTCTCAATCTATCGTTATCTTGGATGTACTTCTTCATCAATTCCACATTCTTCTTATTTTTCTCTTTGTGTTCCTTTTCTTTTTGTTAAAGACGATCATTTACACGTTTCAACTCAGACTAAACTTAGGTCAAATTTTTCCTGAGTTGCTCTGTCTCTATCTCCAACTCTTTTTCCCTCAATTATGTATTGTCTGGAGTATACACAATTGCTACTCACTGAAGCATGTTGTTCTTCTGCAGAGTGGCAGTTTGGGATTTCAGATCTTCTATATCAGACTTACATCCCAAATGTTGTGATTCTCTATCCTCCAGTATTTTCAATCTGAGCTCTTTAATCTCATCATCCCTCTCGGCTATCTTGTTTTCCATTATTTCTTTTATGGTTGACCAAGCAGAGAGATCAACTCCAGCATTCATTGTTGCACTAGCATACATCAAGGACTTCTCTTGAATTCTTAAGAAGGTACGATAACTTTGTAACCCCTTTTTTACTTGTGCATGAGCTCGTATTGCATTAAAAGCTACGTCCAGTGCCTTCTCTCTGTTTTGCAGGGAACTCTCATACCTTATTAAAGCCTGCTAATGTGCTAACATATCATAAATTTTACTAGAAATCAGATGCCTACTCTGTCCCTTACCAATTTAAGATTCTTTTAACTTTTCAACTCCTCTAGCATGTAGTTCTGCAGTAATATTTTCAAGTTAAACTATTTTCCCTTTCAACTCTTCATGTTTCTTAGCAATTATGTTTTTCATGTTTTCCTCTTTTTCTCTATATTCATTTATCTCAAGTTGATGTTTATTGTACTCTTTAGTAAGGTTGTTTTTAAAGTCACCCTTCATTATTTAATTATTTTGTTTAACTTATTGCATACTTCAACGGTAAGTATTGCTTCCTGGCCGATAAGAGTCCTTAGAGGGGGAATGTCCAACACCTTCGGTCGTTGTTTCAGCTCATCTTCCAAACTCTTTATGGTTTCTTCATCTTTCTTCCAAAAAACCATGTATTCTTCTCTGCATTTCTCATTTTCCTTTCTAAATTCATCCTGAATTTTCTCTAGTTCCTTATTCAAAGGCTAAAGAACAGAGTCCTTTCCTGCTATTATCCTTCGAGAATTGTCCACAGTATTCACAAGGGATCCTTGTAATGTTGCAACTTCCTGTAAACAAGGAAAATTTTTAGGAGGCTTCGAAAAATGGAATTTGGAAACTTTTTTTTTGGAAAAAAGCATTGAAAAATGCCTCCTACCATTTGCAAATTTTTAATAGAAAATTCCATAGTATCCATGTGTTCTGTTTCTAACCTTGAAATTACCTGTAAATAGTGAAAATTTTAACAAGGCTTCAAAAAATGGAATTTGGCAATTGTTCTTTTTGAATAATAGCATTGAAAAATAACGCCTACCTTTAAGAGCTCCTGAATTTGCATCTGCTTAATGCTACAGAATTCTGTGTTCTGTACTGCAATAAGATACCAATAGGAAAAAAAATTCTACAAAATTCATCTTCTTCTTTGAAATGTAATATTTTATGGAACATTAGCTTAAAAAAAGTTTTTCTCAACTCCGAACTTTGGAGGTGTATATATAACAAGTGGCATTTCTGCACGAGCATAAATATCATCATCACTATGCTCCTCCTATTCATTAAAATCAACATCAAGCATCTCATTTACATTTATTTCACTGCTTTCATGTAATCCGGCCAAAATTTAGACAACATCAAAATCTTCAGGGTCACTTCCCATACCTTCCATACAGTACTCAAAAGGCTCTTTAGGGACTTGTACATTGTCCTTTGGAGATTGTTGAGTAACTTCCTAGTTAATTTTGTCCAGTTTCGGCCTCTTAATGTATGTATTTTTAAATATGCTTCCTTCTACAGTGTTGGGTCGATAAAAGTCAATAATTTTTTGTAGTGTGCCAGGGTAATTGAACTGTGACTCTCTTCATTTTGCTCTCCTGCAGCGCAAAATGCAATTTTTTTTCCAATAAATGAGGGACATCTATGGCCAGGTCTTCAACCCAATGAATCACCAACTTCATACAATCACCTGAAATATCTTGCTTGTGGTGATTCATAATTGTCCTAAGTACAATTTGAATTAAGGTTTTGTACAATCCTGGTGGAACATCTTGCATCTTTAAACCATTCCGGGCAACCTTAACCGATTTTTCACATATTTTGTTTGCCATCTCACCCTTTTCTACTTTGAGGGTTTTCTTGGTGGTCAACATTACTCCCCCCGCTGCGTGGAATTTTCCCTGCACCTGACAACAAATTAGGGTCTAGCCAAACCCTCCTCCCAAAAATAATCAATTCCTTGGACTCGTCATCATAACTAGAAATGGCATTATCTATCTCTTCATTGTTGAAATTGAATTGACCAAAAAGAAAACGATGCACTCCTACTCTGACCAGGACATTTAGCATACCTTCTGGCTAGTTGGTTCTGTCACTCCATGCCTCAACACTCTCTCCAAATTTTCTGACGGTGAACCTCTCAACAACTTCAGTACCCCCTGTTTCAATTGATGGCATGGAAGATGAGGCTGTTGTTTTCATTTTGTAGGATGATGGCATGCTCAGAAAGGAAGAAGGGGATGCATGCACAATATGCACACAAATGCATGCAAAGGATACCAACATGCTGACTTTTCCAAACTAAAATAAAAATTACAAATGTGTTCAGAGGCTTCCAAACTATAATAAAAGTTACAAATGTGTTCTGACTTTTGCAAACTATAATAAAAATTACAAATGTGTTCTGACTTTTCCAAACTATAATAAAATTACAAATGTGTTTCAATTCAACGATACACAACTTACATTTTCAATTTCAATATAGTTAACTTTCTAGCATGTTAAGTATACTTATTGAAAATAAGAAAGTAAGAGTAAATAATAGAGTAAAAATTTGGCATTTTAACTATTCTGGAAAAATAAGAGTAATAGAGTGAGTAATATAATGATAGAGTAATACCCTCTTAAATGTTTTTGGAAATTGGATGGCTAGATATATTGAGAAGACTATCCTTGTGTTAATTTTATATAACCTAACCTCGTATGCTCACAATCGACCTATGAAAGGTGCAATTTTAACATTTTTTTATTGTTATGGACACTTGGTGTAAAATGCAAGCCATAAGCATAAAAAAACAAGATAGGATTGCATAGCAATTAAATTGAACATGAATGACTAAAATTCCATGTATCTTGGCCAAATTCAAAAAAAATGATTGAAATTCTGAGTTTCGTAAAAAATAGTGTGTAAATATTCAAAAATGGGCTTAGGAAAATGCACGCCACAGTCTGTGCAATTGTCATAAGTTGAAACTAACACCATGGGGTTGAAGATAGATATATTTTTGACAAAAGCCTCTTTCCGTTTTTTAAAATTATGTTTCATTTGTCCAGAGTTAAGTTGACAAAATGACAACTTTTGTGTTTTCAACCCAGTTTTACCCAGATCACAAAAATGCCCTCCCAATCCTAAGTATTGGATATTTTTGTGTGATTTTAGTTGGAAATGGTATGTTTTACTATTTTCCACATTATTATACATTTGTTTTTTCAATTTTGGTTTAGAAAGTGCCTGTTGTGCAAAAACACTACATGGTTGTCTTTTATTTATGAAATAACCACCTACATTAATAAAAATGCAAGCCAAACCCTCCTATTAAATTTTTATAGTAAATGGTTTTGGAAATTGGATGGCTAGATATATTTAGAAGACTATCCTTGTGTTAATTTTATATAACCTAACCTCGTATGCTCACAGTTGACCTATGAAAGGTGCAATTTTAACCTTTTTTTAACTGTTATGGACACTTGGTGTAAAATGCAAGCCATAAGCATAAAAATGCAAGCTAGGAATACATAGCAGTCAACTTGAACATGAATGACTAAAATTGCAAGTATATTGGACAAATTCAAAATCTATGACTTAAATTCTAAGTTGTTACGTAAAAAGTAGTATGTAAATATTCAAAACTGGGCTTAGGAAAATGCACGCCACAGTCTGTACAAATGTCATAAGTTGAGAATATCACCATGGGATTGAAGCTAGATATATTTACATTTATTAATAAAATTTTATATTGTTAGGTGTAATCTATAAGGTGAACTATACTATTTAATGCATATGAATTATGTATTTGTTCCATTCAATTATGTCTAGTATATTGTTGTTTTGTTATAATTGCTTTTTCTTTTCGAATAATTTTTTCATTATATATGAAATTTGTAAGTTTGAAACGATAATATACATTTCTTAGCATGTGGGTTATTGTGAAGATGCTTTTATATTGTCTTCAAACTATCCGAAAAACCTCTTATTATAGCCTTCTAGATATGGTTGGATTCACCATACAACACTCTAGAGATCCACACTCTC
Source organism: Pseudotsuga menziesii (assembly GCA_001517045.1). Taxonomy (NCBI): domain Eukaryota; kingdom Viridiplantae; phylum Streptophyta; class Pinopsida; order Pinales; family Pinaceae; genus Pseudotsuga; species Pseudotsuga menziesii. The sequence continues at coordinate 284,202 of LPNX010196774.1, forward strand.
AAAATATCTTTATCATCATCCTATGAGCTCTGGCGGGCATTTCCCTAAGGCCAGTTATGCAAATTTGACCAATAATTCCATACTTGGACAATTTTTTATCTTCTCCTAGGCTCGGTCTAATTTCCCTAAACCACATTTTCTAGGCTACTTGGACCAATATTCCCAAACTTAGCCAATTTCCTGATTTTAACTAATTTGTTGTATTTCTCTAGAACGATGCCATAATGCAACAATGATTTCAAATTCATTTCACATAATCATCTATGCCATGCCATGCCATGCAGGAATCATCCTTAGTGCGGGAATCAACCTTAATGTGGGCATCACTTATCCCCTTTAAAACACTTCGCCATTTTCTCTTTGTCTTTAGTATGCAAAATAACTTTTTTCTTCTATTTTCGTAGGTTAATATTTTCCTTATCTGGTGACCATAAGAAAAACCAGGAGCCTGGATAGATATTCATTTAAACAATGAACAAGACCATATCATCTAATGAATTTTATCATCAAAGGAACACCCCCTTTTGGTCATTTCGAAGTGGTCTCTCAAACTTTTTGTCTAACACTTGAGCAGTTCTCTTCAAACCCTACGTCACCAAGGTAATTTCATTTTTCCTTCAAATTTGGCAAGTGAGATTCCCAATGGGTATAGTTCAACAAGGTGAGTCCAGAAAAACCACTTTCATCTTCTGTAGCTTCTTTCTCTCTCCTAGGCAGGAATTTTTCTAGAGCAGTGAAAATATGGCTGAGAGGCACTTTTGGCAGATTGATATCTTCTTCCTAAAATACTTTTTGGTCAGGATAATTATATGGTTGGATGCACCATACAAGTTTCTAGAGATATACAATCTCATAATATTTTTATCATCAACCCATGAGTTGTGATGGGCATTTCCCTAAGGCATGTTAGGAATATTTTACCAAAACTTTGTACTTGGACAATTTTTGATCTTCTCTTAGGCTTGGTCTAATTTCCCTAAACCACAGTTTTGGAAGGTCCATAAATTCTTCTTCAGTGTAGATTTGGACAAACTGAGACCATGGTTGAGTAAACAAAATAGCAGCCTACAATATCCCCATGTGGTGTGAGTATTTTCTTCAACAAACCATTTGTGGCAGGCATCCTCTTAAGGCTACTTGGACCAATATTCCCACACTTGGCCAATTTATTGATTTTCACTAATTTGCCATATTTCTCCAGAACGATGTCATAATGCAACAATGATTTCAAATTCATGCCACATAGTCATCTATTCCATGCCATGCCATGCGAGCATCATCCTTAGTGCGGGCATCGCTTGGCCATTTTTTCTGTCTTTAGCGTGCAAAATAAGATTTTTCTTCTATTTTTCCAGGTTGATATTTTCCTTATCTGGTCACCATAAGAAAAACCCAGAGTATGGCTAGATATTCATTTCAACAATGAACGTGACCATATATTCTAATGATTTTTATCATCAATGGAACACCCTCTTGCAAGCATTTCCAAGTGGTCTTTCAAACTCTTTATCTAACACTTAACCAGTTCTCTTCAAACCCTAGGTCACCAAGGTTATTTCATGTTTCCTTCAAACTTGGCAAGTGAGATTCCCAATGGGTATAGTTCAACAAGGTGAGTCCAGAAAAAACACTTTCATCTTCTGTAGCTTCTTTCTCTCTCCTCGGTGGGAATTTTTCTAGAGCAGTGCAAATATGGCTAAGAGGCACTTTTGGTATATTGATATCTTCTTTCTGCAAGACTTTTTGGTCAGGATAATTATATGGTTGGATGCACCATACAAGTTTCTATAGAAATACACTTGCATAATATTTTTATCATCAACCCATGAGTTGTGGTGGGAATTTCCCTAAGGCATGTTAGGCATATTTTACCAATAATTCATACCGAGACAATTTTTTATCTTTTCCTAGGCTTGGTTTAACTTCCCTAAACCACAGTTTTGGCAGGTCCATAAATTCTTCTTCAGTGTCTCTTTGGAAAACCTAAGACCATGGTTGAGTAGACAAAACAACAACCTACAATATCCCCATGTGGAGTGGGTATTTTCTTCAACAAACCATTTGTGGCGGGCATCCTCTTAAGGATACTTGGACCAATATTCCCACACTTGGCCAATTTCCTGATTTTCACTAATTTGTCATATTTCTCCAAAAGGATGTCATAATGCAACAATGATTTCAACTTCATGACACATAGTCATCTATTCCATGCCATGCCATGCAGGCATCATCCTTAGTGCGGGCATCAACCTTAATGCGGGCATCACTTAGCCCCTTTACAACACTTCAGCCATTTTTTCTGTCTTTAGTGTGCAAAATAAGATTTTTCTTCTATTTTTCCAGGTTGATATTTTCCTTATCTAGTCACCATAAGAAAAACCAAGAGCATGGCTAGATATACATTTCAACAATGAACATGACCATATCATCTGATGATTTTTATCATCAATGGAACACCCCCTTGCGAGCATTTCCAAGTGGTCTCTCAAACTCTTTGTCTAACACTTAACTAGTTCTCTTCAAACCCTAGGTCACCAAGGTGATTTCATTTTTCCTTCAAAATTGGCAAGTGAGATTCCCAATGGGTATAGCTCAACGGTGAGTCCAGAAAAACACTTTCATCTTTTGCAGCTTCTTTCTCTCTCCTCGGTGGACATTTTTCTGGAGCAGTGCAAATAAGGCTCAGAGGCAAGTTTTGGCAGATTGATATCTTCTTCCCAAAAGACTTTTTGGTCAGGATAATTATATGTTTGGATGCACCATACAAGTTTCTAGAGATCTACACTCATAATATTTTTATCATCAACCCATGAGCTGTGGCGGGAATTTCCCTAAGGGTTGTTAGGCATATTTTACCAATAATAAATACTTAAACAATTTTTGATCTTCTCCTAGGCTTGGTCTAATTTCCCTAAACCACAGTTTTGGTAGGTCCATAAATTCTTCTTTAGTGTCCCTTTGGAAAAACTAATACCATGGTTGAGTAGACAAAACAACATCCTACAATATCCCCATGTGGTGTGGTTATTTTCTTCAACAAGCCATTTGTGGCAGGCATCCTCTTAAGGCTACTTGGACCAATATTCCCACACTTTGCCAATTTCCTGATTTTCACTAATTTGTCGCATTTATCTAGAATGATGTCATAATGCAACAATGATTTCAACTTCATGCCACATAGTCATCTATTTTATGCCAGGACATGCAAGCATCATCCTTAGTGCGGGCATCACTTAGCCCCTTTACAACACTAAGCCATTTTTTCTGTCTTTAGTATGCAAAATAAGACTTTTCTTCTATTTTGCGAGGTTGATATTTTCCTTATCTGGTCACCATAAGAAAAACCAAGAGCATGGCTAGATATCCATTTCAACAATGAACAATACCATATCATCTAATGATTTGTATCATCAATGGAACACCCCCTTGCGAGCATTTCCAAGTGGTCTCTCAAACTCTTTCTCTAACACTTAACCAGTTCTCTTCAAACCCTAGGTCACCAAGGTCATTTCATTTATCCTTCACACTTGGAAAGTGAGATTGCCAATGAGTAGAGGCGAACAAGGTGAATCCATCAAGACCACTTTCATCTTCTGGAGCTTCTTTCTCTCTCCTCGATGGGCATTTTTCTGGAGCAGTGCAAATATGGCCGAGAAGCACTTTTGGTAGATTGATAGTTTCGTACGGAAAGACCTTTTGGTCAGGATAATTATATGGTTGTATGAACCATACAAGAATCTATAGATCTGCACTCTCATAATATTTTATCATCATCCTATGAGATGTGGCGGGCATCTCCCTAAGTCCAGTTAGGCATATTTTACCAATAATTCCATACTTTGACAATTTTTTATCTTCTCCTAGTCTTGGTCTAATTTCCCTAAACACCAGTTTTTGCAGTTTTTGCATGTTTTTGCAGGTATAATTTACCTAAACCATAGTTTTTTCATGTTGGGCATGCATTTGAGTAAAGCAATCCAAAATTGACTTTCTTAAAATCCACGCACATGCCTGATTTCATTTTCCCATACCTCAACCTGTCATACACGTGCTAAATGTATTAAGTGTAAAATATGTCATATAATCTTATAAACCTGTAAATGGCAGTTTTCGCTTTTCCCTACTAGTCATATTCTCAACTTTCAACCAACTGTCATATACGACACTTAACAAACCATCAAATTCTATGATTCGATGAACTTGAATCGAGTCGGACTCTGACGGCATTGAGAATGATTGAATCACCCAGATGTGAACTCAACATTTCATCATGATTAACCTTTTTTCCCACCTTTCAATTATTCCAATGGCCAACACAGTACACATATCCAAATTTGGCCTAACTCCATGGATTTCTTCCTAGCAGCTGTAGTCAATTACCAATCATGTCGCTTCTTATGTAATATTGATAAATAGGGGGCATTGTTATCAGTAGGCTATGCAGTATTCAATCCATTCTCTATGTTTGTTAATTTTTGTCCAGTATGTCTGCAGATGTGCGCAAATTTGAGTTCAATGATAGTATGAGTGAAATGGGTAGAATTGGAAAGAATTGGAGACAGTCTCATTTGCGTTCGATGGCTTTCATTGGAAGTTCCATTCCATTTTATTGTTTTTATGTTTGTTTGAAATTCCTTTCCCATCACTCAATGAATTATTTCCTGCACTATGTCAGCACCCTGTCCCTCTTCAACAACCCAAGCATTCCCTCTCGGTGGCATAGAAAGATTGATTTCTTAATTTCTAGCTTTTAATTTGTTCACATCAGATGGGTATTGCATGTTGTTTTCTGCTGAGCCATATTTGTCTGTGTCATTTCTCTCTTCCTTACCATTTTATTCTTTCATTGGTATTTCCCTTTTCTCCTTACATACCTCTCACGCACTATGCATCTCTATTATAATTCTTCTCTAATCACATCTCCCATCCAGATAACTGGAATGCAACTTCCTCTTCTACTCCCTTTCTACCCCTGGTGTTGAAACATGTCCACTTCAGCCTTGTTTTCCCCCCTGTGTTGCACTGTTGTGTTTTCCTTGTTCCATAGTAGTTGGTATATTCGTTTGATGGCAGGAAAGTACAGCAGAGCACGGGTTGGCTCGTGGGTGAATCCACATTTCAGTTTCACTCAAATGAAATCCACTTGTAACATGGTCAATCCAACCCTTGAGGTCTATAAATAGAATTTAATAGGTAGTAGGGACATTTATTATTGAAGGAGTTGTTTGATGTTAATTACTCAACTGTAAACTATCCCTCTGCTCTGTAATGAAAGCATAATATAATAAAAAATGGTCTTTGGCCCCTTTTAAAACTTTCTTGAGTATCAAACTGGTTATATTTTTGCATTATCTCTGTTTTTTTCCTTGGAATGTATTATATATGTTATGTTCTCATTTATTAATTTCTGCAAGGAATGGTGATGATTTATATTAAAATAAAAAAGAAACAGACGATACAAACCTGTAGCGCCATGAGATTAGTTTCCAAACTATGATGCTCGCCAACAAGAAACCAACATTTATAGTTGTTCTGTTCTTATTTCAAATGTTAGATGCATTCTTATTTCACAATAGAAGTTTAATTTATGTCTAAAATTAAAACTATACTAGTCTAATTAGGTTTTTGTATGCAAACTTCCAAATTTCATACCTACAGTGTACTTTGATTGGAATTGGTGTGCATTTTTAGTTATGGCCATGAAAAATTGGAAAATACTATCAATTGTTGTTTTGGATGACTTGGATTTTACTGTAGATCTTACAATTTACAGAAATGAGTACAAGAGTTTGTAGAAAAGGTTGGTATGTCTATGTTATAGTGCAATTTATTCAATATAGCATGAAATGATGATATGTCAATTCATTTGTAGAATATATTTCAAGAATATTTCATATGTCAATTCATTTGTAGAATATATTACGAAGAATATATTTCATCATTTGTACTTTCATACACACTTCTCAGTATGGGTTGCACATTAAACTCTCTTAGATATAGGAAAATGCACATATGGATTACACATTAGAAACACATTAACTATATCAAAATATATGCATTGCCAAGAAATACTAACAATTTATATTACAACAATATTTGTATGTACATAGATATCAAATGTACACCATATTATGTATAGTGATCAAATTTGAAGGGTGGGTCTTAATTTCAATTGGAAGGGCATTTATTCTCTCAGCCCTTCAGAGATGAAGGGGAATATAAATAATTGTCTTTAATTGACAAGTATAAATTAGCCAAACCTTTTCACAAAAAAATGCAAAAAACAAATATTGTTTTTCAACGCTTGTTGTGAAAGAATACATGTATGTGATGGAGGGGCCTAAGTCAACTGAATCCTTGCAACTCACTGTATTTCTAAGTCTCAACACTCCTTTTAAATTGAACCATAAGACCAAAATAATTTTATTAATGGCTAGATTTGAGAAATTTATAGGTGTGTGTAATTAAGTGCTTGGGGCTCTAAAATTTGTTGTGTTTTGTACTAGTCCACGGTTCATTGAATCAATAGTCATCGGTAGGAATTTAAATTATTTAATGAAAAAAATTAATGTGTATAACCTCTATTCCTAAAACATTTTCCATGCTGATGCATGCCACTACCCTCTTCATTGCCTTACCAAAAGGAATGATAATGAGGAAGAAGACCTATCATTATGGACTTCACCTTCAAAGAATGCCTTGCAATCACATTGGTAAGGACTCATGATAAGAAGATCAAAACCATCCAACATGTCAAATCTCAGTTGATACTGTTAATTAAAGACTTATAAGATAAATTTAATATAAGACTTATAGTTGTATCTTACTCTATGCATCTTGACAGATTTAATGTTTTATGGTTGTCTTTGGGACTTGACCCAATTCGTATTATAAGGTGAGGATGTGCAGTCATAATAATCCTTAGTTATGACTATGAGATGAGGATTTAAAGAGAAGAGGATGTAAAGAGAAGAGAAATTTATATGGATGGATAATTTCAAAAGTTGCACTTCTTTTGAAATGTTGATATAAATTATTCCCTTCTTTATTGGAAGGGTAAAATTCAAATTTAATTTTTTTTGAAGGACAATTTTAACTTTACACTTCTGGGAAGGGCTGTGAAGGGTTCAATTTCGAACGTTTGGGAGGTTTTTGCAATTCCTCCTTTTTAGAATAAGAAAATTCGCTATAGCTTCTCTTGCCTTTTAGAGAACCCTCCAGTTCTACAGAAGCTTCATCGGCCATATGTTTTGATTGTTTTTCTTGCTCTTTCACTTTTGTTGCAAGATTTATCACTTTTGTATGCAATCTATCTTTTTCTTCTAGGAATTTCTTCAACATATTTACATTATTATTTTTCTGATTTGAGTGCTCATCTTCCTTTCTTTTAAGATCATCATCTGTCCACTTCAGGTCATATTGAACTGCACTTAATTTTCTCTTGACCTATTGTACCTCCTTCTCAAGCTCTTGTGCCCTCAAATCGCTATCAGATGGAGTATACAAAATTGATTCTGCCACAGGTTTATTTTGCAAATCTTTAATTTGGGATTTCAAATCTTGTATCTCACTATCACATCCCAAATGTAGTGCTTTTCCCTTCTCCAATAGTTTTTAGTGAAGGTCTCTAATTTTGGCCTCCTTCTCCTCTATCTTCTTCTTCAATGTTGGATCTGACGAGCCAAATGTAAACTTGACAACATTAATTGTTGAAGCAGCTTCATTCAAGGTCTTCTCTCGTTGTTGCGAGGACTACTGAAACTGGAGTAAGCTCTCCATAGTTACATCACCTAGTTTTGTACTGCCAAAAAGTTTTGGTGTGATGACCTTCTTAACCTCCACTTTGGATTCTGTTGTTGTGCTAACCTTTTTACCCTTGAATGTTTATTTTTCTGGTGTGCAGACCTGTTTACCCTTGATTGTTGATTCTTTTGGTGTGCAGACTTGTTTACCGTTGGACCTGTTTACCCTTGACTGTTGATTCTTCTGGTGTGCAGACCTGTTTACCCTTGACTGTTGATTCTTTTGGTGTACAGACTTGTTTACCCTTGACTGTTGATTTTTTTCCTCTTCTAGCACTTTTAACCTTGAGAGTTCTTGAAATCCTTTCAATTCTCTTTTTTTGTAGAAACTCATTTTTTTTAATTGTTGTATTAAATTTTTCCAATCTTGCTTCATATTCTACAGTATCATTTTGTTGTTTAATGATCATTTCTCTCAATTCCCTTTGAAACTCAACCTTCAAACCTACAATAAATGTTTCTTTATGCTTCAATTCTTGCTGAAGTTCTACTTCCTTACCAAATACAGTTTTCAGTGGTGGCATGTTCAAAACTTCAGGCTTGTTTTTCAGCTCATTTTCAAGTCTCCCTATACTTTCCTCATCTTTTTTATTTTGAGCCTGATACATGTCTTTCAATCTGTCAAGGTCAGAAATATATTCTGCTAGAACTACGGTAAATTTAGAACATTGATCCTTAATAAGTTGATCCTTCTGGCCAATTATTTTTTTAGTTTCCACAATTCTTTTCTCTAAACCTGTAACACGATGTACGAAATCAAGAATTTGGACATTCTTAGTTCTGCACAATTTGTCACTAGCTTTGAAGGAATCCTCCCACAAGTAAGATTGTTCTTTGAAATTTACCATTTTATCAAAGAAAGAAAGAAAAAATATACCATCAAAAGGATATTTGGCATGAATTAGGTCTTCATTACTCATTGGTGAACGATCCATATCATTGTTCACAATTTCCTCCCATTGATCTGCATTTTCATTTCCATGCATTCAAACCAAATTTGTGACAGCAACATCTTCTTCAAGGGAAAGTGAAGGCATGCCATTTCCCACAGGTTCCATATTGTCCTCTAAAGGTTGGTCGATCTTCTTTTTCCGGTTGAGTCGCTTGTTGAAGAACCAGAGTATGGCTGATCTATCTATTTTTGGATATGGTTGATAAATAAATCCGGCCTCAATCCGCGCTCAATCAATCACCAATAACCTTGTCGCAACTATAGCAAATGTGCTGAAAATGCATGAGTTGACCCCGTGCATTGAAAGCTAACATTGGTTTCGTGGGTGTGCAAATATAGCCATATATCGTCGATATAGAGATGAAAGTTCCTCTAAAATTAAAAACATCGATATTGCCATGGTTTTTCTACCATGATAAAAAAGATGAAGTATTAATCAACAAATGTTCAAAACATGGAAATATTTCATATAAAAATTTGACCAAATGTATTAGTCTAACCAACCTTATATTTTCACACAACTATATGATTTAGCCACAGCATTCTCTAATACAACTCATAATTAGCATTTGAAAAAAAAGTTATTAATATATCTTCTATCTAATTAGATTACAAAAATATTTTTTCTAATCATTAAAACACTTTGACAAAGTTTCAAAAATACTTCTTAAAGCATATCTCTTTGTAATTTCAAACACTCCCTCAACCATATTAAATATGTGAAAATAATAGTGAAAAACCAAAATACTTCTACTTTAGCATACTAATTACATATTAATTTTGATAACTATTATAACAACCTTCATAATGATGGCATGGAACATCATAAGAGACTATTATAACAACATTCATGATGATGGCATGGAGTGTCCCATTATTATAACAAAATCATGAATAACATAACCTACTTAACAAACTTTTAAAATAATATATATGATGATGGTGGTGGTGGTGGTGGTTAATGTCCCATGAGAATATATATAATTGTGTATAAGAATACCTTATAATTATTATTAAAATATATATTTTTAAAGTAATTGTATATAAGAATAAGTTATAATTATAAAAATGAAAGTAGGTGTATAAATAGTTTATAATTATAACATATGTAACATATCCAAAATTGAAAAATAAATATTTATTATTTATTTAAGCAAAACCATCATGTTAATTTTTATTTTAAAGTTTTTCGACCAAGTGGGTCAAGGATGTTTGTAATAGAAGAATTATTTATTTTGATAATTAATAAAAGGAGACACATATTCACGGGAGAATGTTAAATGAGTTTCCACTGACCCACTAGGAGGAAGGAGCAGCTGTAGAAGGATGGTTGACAAGTGGCAGCACTAGCATTCACTTTCTAGTTGTTGCAGGAGCATAATCCCTAAAAAAATGGTCATGTTCTCTAAGAGGGGAAAAATGAGCCGGTGGCTTATTAAATTCCAAAACTAACCCAAAGACCTAGGTAATATTATATAAACCATCAAATTGAGTAGGAGGATTACCACTCATTCTGATTTTTGAGAGAATGAACTTTGTGACTGTTGCAAACTGAAAAGTCAAGCACACAAAGAATCTGATGAGGGGATAACTAAAGTTATTTGCTGAGTTAAGTCTTCTATAGAGTGCTAAGTTGCAGAAGTCTGTTGTGTGGCAGAGATCTTTGTCCTAGTGGTTCCGTGAACAAGGTCAAGGGTCCTAAGCAAGTGATTTGGTTGCTTAAGGAAAAGGTTGGGTGGAACAATCTCCCTTTGGTGTTAGTCCCTTTTCTGCAACAAATCCAGGTTCCAACTCTAATATGTATTATGACATTGTTTTACTTCTGTTTAAGAAAGTTGTAATCTATTTAAAATGAGGTTATAGTTAATGGATAATTATTCAATGATTGTAGGATTTAGTATTTGTATCGAAATGGATTGATAGAGAAACGAAGATAAATTATCTCCTATATTTTTCCTCTCACCGAAGTGATGTACTCTAGTACAAGGAGATATGAAATTATGTTTGAGTAATAGTACCATATTGATTGAATCATTATGTGTGTTCGTTGTTACAGAAAATATATGTGATATATTTATATATTGTTTACAATCCGCTGATATTTAGAAGACTGGTATTTAGCTTAAGCTACAGCTCTTAATCCAACAGATAAAACTATTACAAACACTTACAATTGTTAGAATCTAACCTTCAATTTGCAGTATAAGTATAGGAACAAAAATAGAAATAACTAAGCTAGATCATATAAGGGCATCTTAAGACCATTTAAATCATTTTAGTAACACCAAGTCGAGACCATCGACAGACTGTAGCACTGGTTATAGGCTTTAGGTCAGGTTGGTGTTGTTTCTACAGCATTTCTCTTGCAGAAGGAAATTACATCCTTAGGAATTTTTTATTTTTGAAACAGTATGATTAACTGATAGAATATAAATTCTCTCCAGCAATAATAGAACTTACATACAGTCTCATGGCTTATAAAAACTAAATAAACAAAGTAAATTACTAAAGTAAAAGCTTCACCAAAAGATGAAACCCTAGATTTGTTATAGCCAATTTCATTACACAGTCATTAATAACCATCAATAGAAGACTAAATGACTTTGTAATCAATCTTTTAATAATAAAACCTTATTTATAACTTTATCTAAAAAAAACCCATAGAGTCTAGATGACAGTCAATATTCTTTAGACAAAAGTTACAGTCCTTTCTCTAAAAATCTATTTAGAATGGCAGAGTCTCCATGGCCAAAAAATTTCAGTAGTTTAAGATAACAACAAATAAATAATTTTAAATAGTAAATATTTTACAAATACATCACGGCTGCATAGCCATAATTGTATTACAAATTATAAAAAAATGGAGGGCTCATTAAAACGAAGCGTAGTATAAACTGAAATGCAGTTTTTATTAAATCAAGCATGGGATGTACACAAAGAACCCTCACAATCATTGTCCCGTAAACACATCCAGTATAAAAGTAAACCAATAATAATTTTCGACAAAGGATGCTTAGCCCAAACCCAAGAATCGATATTAAAAGATACAAGAACTAAGCAAATGTTTAAAACAGTTGTTGCAGAGAAACATTAAAAGAAACTTTGGCATCGTTTACCGATAACCCTAACAGGTTTATTGGAGACATACTTTCCTTATTTTTATCAAAGTAGGAATACTATAAAAAATGATTATTTTCGAAACCAAACAAAATCAACAATGTAAGGCCCACGGCCATAGCACTGTGTACTGTAAAAGCAAAATAAACTATGAAGCCCTCACAAGTCAACAAAAAGAAACCGAAGATTTTGCACATAGATATAACTAACATAAAATTTTAGAAGTATTTATAAGTATCTTATCATCCAAAAGAAAGTGGCATAGTTGCAAAACTCCAGAGACAACAACTCCTTACGGTTCTATATTTTTACACAGTGACTTAAAAAGGGCGAAATGAAAAGAGATATAGTATCGAAACCCTTACGGGCCTTACAGTATCATACAAGTTTTAAAAACCAACAAAATATTACAGAGTGGCACAACCGTATACGACTCCACAAGAGGTGAATGACACCCTTATAATAAAAACTATATAAAGTACCAAATCAATATATCACTTCCATATCGGACACAGAGTGGAGAAAAACCCAACGCCATGAAAACACACCACAAAACTAGTTTTCTCCTCAAGAGACAGACAAGGGAGTGACAGAGGTCTTACTAGTTAAAAGGGGAGGCTTCGCGGATAGTATTTTATTTCACCTTGTTCTAGATTTGTCCTGCACACAATACATTACCCTGGAAGTTAAACCGTGAAAAATTTAAGAAAAGACCTGGTAATAAGAAAAAGGGGCGAGTTTGGTGGTTCTTCCATCTCTAGATATAGACAGAGAAGAAGTGGAAACAAGCAGCCAAAATCCTCGGGAGGAATGAAGAAGCTATTAACATTTTCCAAAACCTTAACGAAAAGACCCGCGTAGTAATCGAGACTTATTAAAACCTCTAGGGTTTTACAACACATAAGTTTCTGACAACTTAAGTATGGATCATTTCATATGGTCCAAGAGGGGATGAGTTTATGACTCGTACCCTGCCTTTCGCCATCACACTTAACTCCACTAGTGTTTCAGCACCAAGGACAAAGGTTTATTTAAATTCTCCAAGAATGATCGTGTATAGAATATCATCACCCTCTTTTATATAGTTCATATTACAATGAAGCTTTATTGTTGTTGCTATTATACTCCCATCGTAAGGTTTAAAACTATACAACTTTTCACCATTGTAAGACTTAGCATATCAATGTTTGATTTGAGTATAAGGAGGATGGAACCATGATAATATATTAAAATAGTTACTTTATAATATGGCATTTGAACTTTGAGAGAGGTTTTAGAAATATATCCTTGTCCAAACATTAGTTGTTCTTGGTCATTACCCCTTATGGATTCATAGCATAGAGTTTGTCATTTAACTGTAGTGTCGAGATACCTCACTGCCTGCACATAGTAAAAAGGAGGATTCATGCATTAGTCGTGACGACTAAGTAAGACCTTGACCCACCCTTGTGCAACTCATGGTTAGAGTCAAACAAATAACAATGACAAACTAACAAGCCCAAACTGTTTCCTTTAAGTCATATTTTTATGTCACCAAGTATGTCATGAAGACATTTAATAAAGTAAAGAAAACTGATGATAACATATGTACATGATTCTTACCACTAACTAAGGGGATTGTGAAACATGAATTATAACATCATAGTAATTACCGTAAATAATTTTATTTTTATTTATGAAATTTGAGGGATGTTACATGTGGTATCAGAGCAAGTGTCCAAACACTAGGCATGATTGGCTCACTCACATCTAAGTAAGAAAACCAATATACTACTTTTATTTGCATTTATTTCTGTACAGAAATATAAAATTTGTTTTACAAGAAAATGGAAGGTGTTGAAGCATCTGCAGAAAATGGTTCTCAACATAACAATCCTGACAACTTTTATATAGATTTGAACAATCCAAAATTAATACAGACAGTTAAGGAGTTAAAGGAGGAACTACATACTGTAAAATTAGACAATGAAAGAATTATGGAAATGAATCAAATGCTACTAGACAATATGCATAACAGACGAAAAGATAAACGAAATGTTTATGAAACTGATTTTGAAACCACCTCTTACAAACATAAAGGAAAGAAAGAAAAATATTCTGATAGTAAATCTTCTTCAAAGGTTAATGCAAGGTCACGTAAGGGAAGGTATAAGTACATAAGTGGCAGTAGTGAAAGTGACCATAAACCAGAGAGAAGGAAGTATAAACCCTATGAAGAAATTTCTGGGGAATTCAAAAAAATAAAGCCTCCCATGTTCAATGGGGAAGTAGAGAAAGGTAAGGAAGCAGAAGCTTGGTTGTCAGGAATGAAGAAATACTTCCATATTTATAACTATTCTGATAGACTAAACGCTAGAATGGCTATTTACATTTTGACCAAAAAATCCAATATCCGGTGGCAAGATATAAAGAGGATAAAAAATATGACTTAACCTGGAGAGTTTTAAAGAAATATTTTAAAAGTAAGTTTTTATCTGAGCAATACTACGAGGAAAGAGCCATGGATTTATATGGATTAAAATTGGGTTCCATGTCCATGAAAGAGTTGAACAGCAAGTTTTTAAGTCTATTAAGATATGTACCGTACATAATAGATGAAAATCTTAAAATTCAACAGATTTTAATTTGTCTACCTACTAGCTTCAAAGATAGGATTGAGTTTGATAATCTGAAAACTTTGGAGGAATCTATGAGAAAGGCTGAATTATGTTATGAGCAGAGTAAGAAAAGAAAAATTTTACCTAATTGGAAGACTAAAAATACAAGTCATTTTGACCAAACAAGAAGAGGATTTAAGTCAAATAAGAGTTTTGGGAGTAAATCTCAGAACTTCTCCAAGAATAACTATCAGAAAATTGATTTTAAGAATAGAGTACCCCATAATACTGCAGCACCAAAAGACAGGGATATGTCTAACAACTTTGTTAAAAATACTGAACAAATGGAACTTGTCAAATGTTGGGAATGTCAAGGACCGCATTACGCCAAGTACAGTCTGAACCAGAAGGAGAAATAATTACTGTCCCTGGAATACCTAGGAAGATATCTATTAGACAAATTTCAGCCTTATAGATGAAAAAGGATGTAAGGAAGGGGTGTAAAGTCTTTGTTGTACACATTATAAATAACGAACAAATCGATAAAAAAGATAAACCAATATTTTATGATATTCCGATCCTGCAATATTTCACAGATATATTCCCGGAAGAAATTCTAGGATTACCTCCTAAACGAGATTTGGAATTTACAATCAAATTAGTACCCAGAGCGGTCCCTGATTCGAAAGCTCCCTATTGAATGAACATCTTGGAGTTAAATGAATTAAAATTACAATTACAAGAATTAATAGACAAACATTACGTAAGACCAAGTGTATCCCCTTAGGGAGCACCAGTATTTTTTGTTACAAAAAAAGACGGTACTCTACGTCTATGTATAGACTACTGTCTACTTAATAAAATGATGATTAAGAATAGATATCATCTTCCCAGCATTGATGATCTATTAGATCAAATACGTGAAGCGACGATATTCTTAAAGATCGACTTAAGGTCTGTGCATCACCAAGTTAGAATTAAATATGAATACATCTTTGAAACTGCTTTCCGGACAAGATACGAGCACTATGAATTTGTGGTTATGCCCTTCGGGAAAAAAAATGCACCAAGAACCTTTATGTGCTTAAAGAACAGTGTCCTAAGTAAGTACTTAGACAAATTTGTAGTCGTATTTATAGACAACATATTAAATTATTCTAATACAAAAGAAGAACATGATGATCACCTAAAGATAATTCTGCAAGTGTTAAGAGAACATCAACTATATGCTAAGTTCAACAAATGTGATTTTTATAAAGATAAAATACAATATGTAGGGCATGTAATATCCGAAGAAGGGATATCAGTGGACCCAGCTAAAATAAAATCTATAATTGGTTGACATGCTCCTAAGGACATAACTGATGTACGATCCTTTATGGGGATAACAGGTTATTACAGAAAATTTATTGAAGGATTTTCAAAAATTGCAACTCCTATAACCTCATTACAGAAAAAGGGTGAGAAATTTGTTTGGGAGCAAAAATGCAAAGATGGTTTAATAAACTAAAAGAATTATTAACTACTGCACCCATTCTAAAAATAGCAGATCCAAACAAATATTTCGTTCTATACATTGATGCATGCAATGAAGGCTTAGGTGGAATATTGAGTCAAGAAGGTCATGCAATTATGTATGAATCAAGGAAGTTGAAACTAACGAGAAGAACTACACAACTTATGACTTAGAGTTGGCGGCAATAATCCATGATTTAAAAATTTGGCACCATCACTTAATAGGTAAAATATTTCTACTAATGTCTGATAACATAAGCCTAAAATATATATCTGATCAGCAAAATATAAACGCAAGGAAAGCTGTATGGCTAGCATTCCTTAGAGAATATTATTTTGAAAATCAAACATATTAAAGGGAAAGAAAATAAAGTGGTTGATTCCTTAAGCAGGAATGCAGTAACAAGTTTTGTAGTTTCCATTAGCAATGATAAAACTTATTTAGAAGATAAATTTGAACAAGGAATAAAGTGGGACCTAGAATATCAAAATTTAAAAGAAAATGTAATTCAGAATATATCTGAAAATATAATTACATATTAAAATTTTAATAAAAAGGGTTTAATACTGTTTAAAAATAGACTTTATGTACCAAATATACCAGAAGTTAAACGCTGATTTTGAATGAAATACACAAAAGTCCTTATTTTGGACATCTGGGGTATCAAAAGATGATAACCATGTTGAGAAAATAGTACTTTTGGCCTAACATGAAAAATGAGGTTGTTGAATTTTTATCTAGGTGTATCGAATGTCAGCAAGTTAAAGTTGAACATCAACACCTAGCAGGCCTTTTATAGCCATCACCAATGCCAAATTGGAAATAGAAGGTCATCAGTCTTGAATTTGTAACTGGCTTACATAAAAACCAGAAGCAAAATGATTCAATAATGGTGGTTATGGATAAATTAAGTAAAGCAACACACTTTATCCTTGTTAAAACAACCTATACAACTGCTAATATTGCTGACATTTTTATGAAAGAAATCTTTCATTTGCATGGATTCCAAAGGTAATAATTTCAGATAGAGATTCTAAATTTACTGGTAATTTTTGGAAAACTTTATTTAAAGGATTCAATACTAAATTAAATTTAGTACTGCTTACCATCCGCAAAAGGATGGACAAACAGAAAGAGTCAATCAAGTATTAAAAGACATGTTATGAATGTATGTTAGAGATTATCCCAAGAAGTGGGAAGACTATTTGCACTTGGTTGAATTTGCTTACAATAACCATTATCAAGCTTTAGCAAAGCTTAGTCCTTTTGAAATATCATATGGTAGAAAGTTTAACACTCCTATTCAATCGAGTAATCCAGTAGACCGATTGATGTTAGAACCTGACATGTTAACAGAATTGGAACCAACTGTGAAATATGTACAAGGCAACTTGAAAACTGGTCAAGACAGGAAAAAAAGTCATGCCTACCTTAAAAGAAATTCGAAGGAATTCCAAGTAGGTGAGCATGTGTTTGTTAAGGTGAAACAAAGAAAGAGCTCCTTTAAACTAGGGAGTTGTGCTCAATTAACACCCATGTATTGTGGACAGTTCGAGATATTGGCAAGAGTGGGTCCAGTGGCTTATCAACTAGCTTTGCCACCTAATCTTAGGATACACAATGTTTTTCACATTTCTATTTTGAAAAAGTATATACATGATGCTACTCATGTGATTAATTGGAATGTGATTTAGGCAGTACCAGAAGGATATTTTCCAGTGGAACTGGATTGTATTCTCAATAGGAGGCAATTTTTTTCTCCAAAATCGCACTATTTGACAGGTAAAGGTGCAGTGGAAACACACCAGTCCAGATGAAGTGACCTAGGAACTAGAGAGCGATATGCGGGTGGCATATCCATATATGTTCCAAAAAGACTCGAAATAACTTAAGCAACATCGAGGGCGATGTTGAGCTTAAGGGGGGTGTTTGTAACATACCCAAAACTGAAAAATAAATATTTATTATTTATTTCAGCAAAAACATCATGTTAATTTTTATTGTAAATTTTATGACCAAGTGGGTCAAGGATGACTGTGATTGAATAATTATTCATTTTAATAATTAATAAAAGGAGACACCTATTCAGGGGAGACTGTTAAATGAGTGTTCACTGACCCACTAGGAGGAAGGAGCAGCTGTAGAAGGCTGGTTGATAAGTGGCAGAACTAGCATTCACTTTCTAGTTGTTGCAGGAGCATAATCCCTAAAAAAGTGTTCATGCTCCCTAAGAGGGGGAAATTGAGTTGGTGGCTCATTAAATTCCAAAACTGGCCCAAAGACCTAGGCAATATTATATAAACCATCAAATTTAGAAGGATTCTCACCACTCATTCTGATTTCTGAGAGAATGAACTTTGTGACTACTGCAAAACTGAAATGTCAGGCACACGAAGAATTTGATAAGGGGTTAGCTAAAGTGATTTTTTGAGTTAAGTCTGCTACTAAGTGCTAAGTTGCAGAAATATGTTGTGTGGCATAGATATTTGTCCTAGGGGTTCAGTGAACAAGCTTGGGGGTCCTAAGCAATTGATTTGGTTGCTTAAGTAAAAGGTTGGGTGGAACATTATCCGTTTGGTGTTAGTCCCTTTTATGCAACACATCCAGGTTCCAACTCTAATATGTATTATGACATTGTTTTACTTCTGTTGAAAAAAGTTGTAATCTGTTAAAATGAGGTTATAGTTAATGGATAATTATTCAATGATTGTAGGATAAATAGTATTTGTAGAGAAACTAATTGATAGAGAAATGAAGATAAATTATCTCCTATATTTTTCCTCTCACATAAGTGACGTACTCTAGTACATGAAGATATGAAATTATGTTTGAGTAATAGTACCAGTATGATTGAATCATTATGTATGTTCATTACTACAGAAAATAGATGTGATATATTTATATATTTTTTACAAACCACTGATATTTAGAAGACTAGTATTTAGCTTAAGCTACAACTCTTAATCCAATAGATAAAACTATTACAAACAATTACAGTTGGTAGAACCTAACCTTCAATTTACAGTATAAGTATAGGCACGGAAATAGAAATAACTAAGATAGATCATATAAGGGAATCTTAAGCCCAATTTTCTTAAACATTTAAATCATTTTAGTAATACCAAGTTGAGACCATTGACAAACCCTAACACTGGTTACAGGCTTCAGGTCAGGCTGGTGTTGTTTCTGTAGTATATCTCTTGCAGATGGAACTTACAGCCTTAGGGATTTTTTATTTTCGAAATAGTATGGTTAACTAATAGAATATAAATTCTCTCCAACAATAATAGAAGTTACATATAGTCTCATGGATTATTAAAATTAAATAATAAAAAAGTAAATTACTCAAGTAAAAGCTTCACCAAATGATGAAACCCCGGATTTGTTATAATCAAGTTCATTACAAATTCATATTAATAACTGCCAATAGAAAAATAAACAACTCTGTAATCAATCTTTTAATAATAAAACCTTATTTATAACTTTATATAACAAAAACCTCGTAGATTCTAGATGACAGTAGATATTCTTTGGAAAGAAGTTACGACCCTTTCTCTAAAAGTCTATTTAGAATGGCAAAGTCTCCATGCCTAAATATTTTCAGTAGTTTAATCTAACAACAAAATAATAATTGTAAATAGTAAATATTTTACAAATACATCATGGCTGCATAGCCATAATTGTATTACAAATTATAAACAAATGGAGGACTCATTAAAACAATGTGTAGTATAAATTGAAACACAGTTTTTATTAAGTCAAGCAGGGGATGTACACAGAACCCTCACGAGCATTGTCTTGTAAAAATGTCTTGTATAAAAGTAAACCAATAATAATTCTCGACAGAGACTCATTAGCCCGAACCCAATAGTTAACAGTAAGCTATAAGTATTCATGCCACTTTAAACATAAACAATAAAACATACAAGAAGTAAGCAAATGTTTAAAATAGTCGCTGCAGAGAAGCCTTAAAAGCAAATTTGGCATCATTTACGGATAGCCCCAGTGGGTTTATTACAGACATACTTTCCTTATTTTTATCAAAGTAGGAAAACTGTAATGAACGATTGTTTGTGAAACCAAACAAAATCGACAATGTAAGGCCCACAGCCATAACACTGTGTAGTGTAAAAAGAAAATAAACTATGAAGCCCTCACGGGTCAACAAAAAGAAACTTAAGATTTTGCACATAGATATAACTAACAGAAAATTTTAGAAGTATTTGTAGTATCTTATCATCCAAAAGAAAGTGGCATAGTCACAAGACTCCATAGACAACAACTCCTTACTTTTCTATATTTTTACATAGTGACTTAAAAAGGGAGAAATGAACAGAGATATAGTATCGAAACCCTTACGAGTCTTACAGTAGCATACAAGTTTTAAAAACGAACAAAAGTTTATAGAGTGGTACAACTGTCTACGACTCCACAAGAGGTGAATAATACCCTTATAATAACAACTGTATAAAATACCAAAGCAATATATCACTTCCATATCGAAAATGGAGTGGAGAAAAACCCAACGCCATGAAAACACACCATGAAACCAGTTTTATCCTCAAGAACCACACAAGGGAGTGACAGAAGTATTACTAGTTAAAAGGGTAGGCTTTACGACCAGTATTTTATTCCGCCTCATTCCAGAGTTGTCTTGCATGCAATACATTACCCTGGAAGTTAAACCGTGAACAATTTAAGAAAAGACCAGGTAATAAGAAAAAGAGTGATAGTGAAGTTACAGTTACATTTATGTATTTCATAAACACATAGTCAACACCAAAGCAAAGATTGCAAACTCCATTAACGTTTGAGTCAAGTTTAGATTGGTTTAGATTTTGACAAGGGACGAGTTTGGTAGTTCTTCCACCTCTAGATACAAACAGAGGAGTAGCGAAAACGGGAAGCCGAAATCCCTAGGAGGAAATGAAGGAGCTATTAAACTTTTCCAAAACCTTAACGAAAATACTCGTGCAGTAATCAAGACTCATTAAAAGCTCTAGGGTTTTACAACACATAAGTTGCCTACAGCTGGAGTATGGATTGTTTTCGTATGGTCTGAGAGGATGCGAGTATTAACACCACAAAATGTAAGTGGTGATAATACCACCACTTTAACACCACAAAATTGTAAGTGGTGCTAATAGCACCACTTTAACACCATAAACTATAAGTGGTGCTAAAAGATGGATTTTCTTGTTGTGTCTTTGAAAGCAATGACCGTTATCCTAGAAAAAAGAGAAGGTACATTCTTAAGTCCAAATTGAATCACTATGTATTGGAAATAGATCCATTCTGTCACAAAGGTGGTCTTATGTCAATCTTCTTTTGTGATATTAATTTAATGATATCCAGAAAATCCATCAATAAAAGAATATACCTCTTGTCTGCCTACACTCTCTAAGACCTCATTTGTAAAATGTGTAGGAAAATGATCATGCATGAAAGCATCATTCAATTTCCTCAAGTCTAGATAAATATGGACTTTACAAGTTTTCTTATTCTATACAACCATTGGGATGATCCACTCTAATTCTTCGATAGGTTCAATAATTCCTGCATCCAACATTATGTCCAACTCTGGCTTAACATTCTCTTTGTACCTCATATTCAATCTATAAGGTCATTGCTTGACAGGATTTGCATCTGATCTTAGTGGAATCTTCATTTCACCTAGATCCCCAACAATTCCTTTCATTCCAAAAACTTTTTTTGGGAATAGATCTTGGAATTCATGTAATTAATCAGTGATTTTCTCGATAGTATCTCCATCCCAGTAATCCCCAATATTTGCAAACTTTGGGTTTTTAGGAGAGCCAATATTCACCTTCTTTGTTTTAAGGGGCTTCAAAAAATTGTCAGATGATAGACCCAAAACCTTCAATGCCTAACTACCTTCAGATTTTGGGATGTAAATTTCTCGTGGATCGTCATCTTTAGGTTCCCCAAATATGTTGTAAAACTCCAAATCTGAGTTGCCGCATTCCATTTTGGTAGGTTTGACATCAGAACTAAAACTTCCTAAAAAATATTGGATTTAATAACTTGTAGGGTGGAGTCAATCGACAAGATTTCATCAAAAAAGCTAAAAGTATGTTTTAATCTATTATCCATTTCATCCCAATCTACAGTTCCTCGTGTCCAAAGTATGTATAACAATTTCTTGGTATCGTGTCCAAAGTATGTATGAACAAATGTACCCATTCATGCTTGGGCACCAACCTCCATGTTCCACAAAATTTATCAAGATGGGCGATGAGACTCATCAATCTAGTATACTTATTGCCAACATAAGAATAAGGAATATTCTCACCAAATTGGATTTCTAACAACCTTCGACACTAAGGCCATTCCAAGATGGACTGTTTATGGGAACCCCAACATCTTGCTAGTGTAGCTTTCAGAGCTACATCAAGAGATAACAATTTTTGTGGTTCCAATACCTTAATTTCAAATTCTTCCATAAACGTGTCGAAATTAGGCAATCCTTCATATGTAGTCATATCACATACCTCGGTACCCAACCATCGTAAAGATTTTATGATTCTTGCACATTTCCTCATCGACACTTTATGCAACTAGTTCTGCCAATTTTCCAAGGCTTCCCCTGAATTTGATGAACATGAACTAACAATACTCCAACTCAATTTACCATCAGTTGTTGGATTTATATAATCATCCATCATAAATGAGATATTATAAATATTATCCAAATTCCCTTCATGGTACTCACCTCTTACTAGATCGACATAGTGTTGGCCTTCCAAAGGGTCAATTGGAGAAACTACTCACATATCTTATTCTTCAACTAACAATACCCTCTTTTTAAAATCAATGATAGTATGGTGCTCAATAGCTCATTCAATCCATAGGAGTGTTGGAGACGGATTTTTATCGTCAACAACCTCTATTACCTCAAAGTCTACATGGGTTCGAAGACCGTCCACCTCAACAAGAACTTGCGATAATCAGTCGATAGGAAGAACCTTAAACTAGTTAACTAATACTAGTTGAATAGGTGACCACACCAACCATAGATTTCTCATGCTTTCCCATGTTTTCTTTGTGAAAATGTTGATATCTGACCCCAAGTAGAGAATAATAAAATCTGTATCATAATCGCCTATTTGAGAATTCATGGCTAGCTCTCAGCCAGTCTTCCTTGTTTTATGAATATGATTGCCATTCTTCTCATGTTCAATATATCTCTTAGGCTCTTCTATTAGATTTGATCACTCCACCAAAGAATCTTCATACTTAACAAGGGATAAACAACTTTTTTAAGAAATTCTTCAGAATACTTACCTTTTTTGTCGACTTCTTTGGAATCAATTGATAAAAAATCAACGGCATTTTAAATACTAGACCTTTGTTGAATACTGGAGGAAAAGTAGATGTCGAGGCACGGTACTATCCACAAAGTAATTTCGAGCATCGAAGAAGACCTCTCCTTTTTCTGGACATCAAATGGTATTTTCTTTTGCACTGCAGGCTGTATTCTCATATTCTACCATGGTTTCTCCTTTATCATATTCAGTCGCAACGCCTCCCCTTGTTAAAACAACAATAGTCAACAGTTTATCTCAGGGCTCAGCTGAAATCTTTTGAATATTCTAATTTGAATTCGGGAGTTGGTTTTGATTCCTAGTGACCTTCGCCTGCCATTTAGAAATAAGTTGTGGGCATTCCTCGATATTGTGATCCAATGCTTTACAATACAAGCTCGTCAATGTAGGATTCATACAATCTCTATCATAGTGTCCCAATTTTACACAATTATAGCAAATGACCTAACCTCTTCCTCAAATAATCCTCCTCTTCCTTGACCTCTAAAGGCACTTCCCCCATGTCTTTCCCTACAGTAACTGATATGCCCGACAATCCTTTTCATCATGGCCCATAGATCGACAAAACTCACAATAAATATTAGCGAGTGTACTTACTATCTTCTGCAAATACAAACATTCTTTTGAGCAATGTCCTCTTGTTTTATAAACTATACAGCATTGCATCCCTTATGAACTTTATGGATTTGGAGCACCCAAATCAAGTTAATCTAGAAAGGTTGAGCATGAATCCTTATGATGGCCTTCTATTTTACATCTCGTGCACCATATTTCTTTATGAATATCCTTTCCCTTCTTGATATCATGGATTTTCAAAGAAAGATTATCTAATTGCAACTGGATTATCTACGACTGGTGACACTTCTAATTTCATTGCAAGATCTAAAGCTTATTTCTGTGATACTATATTTTGATTCATTAGGGGAACAAAAATATGGGGTACTATAGCAGCAATAAACCACTCTTTATGTTGAACATCAGGCATTTGAAAACTTACCTTATCCATAAGGGTTTTGAATATCTAGTCGAAATCCCAGACAGATTCAATCGGCAACTGCTTAATCTCCTTCAACTCTGTAATACACAACAACTCAGATTTTGGTTACTTAAAATCATTTACTAACCCATCTCATATATGATCTAATTACTTTTGAGGGATTCTCGTAGGAACCACAGAGAACTTCATATACCAATCAGGAGCATGACCCCTAAAGGTCATGACCATCTAGGCCCTTTTTACCACCTCATCTTGGACCTATCGCATAGTCCAAGCGACTTCACACAAAAACCAATGTTTCTTAGGGTCTTCCAACCCATTTCCATTAAATATAGGTAACTTCATGTCGTCTCCAGCCATTTTGTGCCTTTGGGGTACTAATGAACCCGAATTAGATAAACCACCAGTATGAAATTTTTGACCACTATCTTCACTATTACTATTACTCTGATTCGACAAGAAACACTTTGATACACTTTTAGGTCTTACCTCTAATACCAAGGATGTACGCGGAGTCGTAGTTATGTTGTAGCCTTGTGTCTAGTATGGATATGGCACTTCTTCCTCGTCTTCAGAAATAAGTTGATACTCTCCCTCCTCGTTGCAAGACTCCTCGTCGACTTGTGGCACTAACTCGTAGTCCCCTCTTTCGGTCGCACTGCAACTCTCTCTCCTTGTCACAGTCCTTCTCCTGTTTTTTTACCAAAATATTCTCCCACTCCTTAGGTGGCCACCCTCTTCATCAATCTCAATATCATCTTAGAACATCTCAGCTCATTCTACCTGTCTTTTTCAGACCTTCTTCCTGTCATTACCCATGTTTGTCATGGTTGTTTTGAATTACGATGTGATAATGATATGTTGTTCATGAATGTGTCCATTTTTTAATTTATGTGTACACAAATGCATGGTTGCTTGGAAATATCCATCGCATTCATATATAACTAGTATGGGTAATTCCACTATATAATTGTATAGAAAATTGATATGGATTTGTGTGACCATGCTTGTAAGTAATATGCTATGAAATTGCATTGTATTTAGCTATGTAATCATTATGTATTTTATTGTGTAAATTAGTTGTTAATTATTTATATGTATTTATACATATAAATTATTTTTTAGTTGTTTTATTTATTCTTGCTTGGATAGAGGTGCTTGGGATTTTGAATCCCTATATGAGTATATTTTATATTTATTGTTTAGTAGTGATCTAATGTAAAGACCAAAGGGCAGAATAACATCATATACAAACTTCAAAGCTTTATTTTTTAGCTAAAAGAGGTTAATTCTCAGTTTTAGGAAATGATTGAGTTCTCTATCATCTCAAAGGGCCACCGAGGTGACCAATGAAGTTATAATGTGGTATCAAAGTAATAAAATTTGACAATATGGCATTGAGAGATTTCCATGTTATCCCAAAATTAATACCATGATGTATGGGGGGATTACAAAGTGGTACTAGATCCATAGTGTCAGCACTAAGACCATTTGGGAAAGAAACCGATTTTTACGGGCAGATTAACGAGTTGCACAAAAAGTGCTTGACAAATTTTTTTTTGTAAAGAATCCTCAATCGATGGAAAGCCTGTTATTGAATCTCTCTATTGGCCAAGTGTGAAATGCAAGGAGACATATGTTGATAGGAGGATGCCAAGTGGCAGCTTGGGGTTAAAATCGACGAAACACGGGAGGATCTCCAAACATTTTAGTTTGATGGTGTATCAAATTTCATACAATCAGATCCCACCATGCTAATAAGTGGTAGAAGTTAATTTGTTTTCGAGGTTTAAAATCAAAGTTAATTTTAGGTGACATGAAAAGATGGTCTCACAAGAATCCTTTTCATGGTGACAAGTGGTAGAAGCAAGGTGGATGTCAGGGTTTGAAATTGGAAATATTTTAGGTGACATGAAAAGATCGTCTGACGGGAATCCCCATAGTGGTGACAAGTGACAGAAGCCAAGTGGTTGTGGCGATAAATAGTCAGCTTGCTGCAGAGCATTCAATGTGCTTGTAGTAGGCATCCTAACAGTTGGATCTTAAACAATTTTAATCCAAGGGTTATGATACCTGTTGCAGACGCATTGAATGCTCTACAGCACGCTAAGTATTTATCGTCGATGGTTGTTAGGGTTTACAATCAAACTTATTTTATGTGACACAAACAAAAAGGTCCAATGTAAATGTTTGATGAGAAATCCGAAAGGACATGTGTAATGTGTTAGCACATCTAAACTTTTCAGTGAGAGATATTTTTATGCAACATGAACAAAAAGTACGATGGTAAGGTTCAATGGAAAGCCCTGAAAGGGACATGTATCATCATGTTGATGTTGGTGTTGAGCTGTGGAGCTTGATTGGACATGTGGTAAATAATTGGAGGTAGAATATCGAGGTACACATCAAGGAGACGTTTATGAAGGGTAGATAATAGAGGTTCAATAACAAGTCATAGTTGAGCAGATATTGGTTGTGAGAAGTTAAATTACCAAGATCAACGGTGTAAATCCATGATGCATCCATTACTTACACGGGGGTTAATGGGATGCGAGTGATTCATTGGAATAAAACCACTTAGCTACGTATCAATTTTTAAATGGCAACGACTCTAATAATAACTTTTTAGAAATCACCTTTCATCGAGTCATTACTGCTTTTTCCACCTAAGCATGACGTGGACCAACCATGTGGATAGATCAGATTGGGTTGATCGGGACCATTAGATCCAATTGGAAGTGATCAATATTTCTAATATTGGGAATGCCACATATGACCCAAATTAAGAGGGCATATTTCCATTGGGGAAGATTTGACCATTCGTATTGTTAAAGGTAATACGAGATTTTTCGGAGGCACCTATGTCATGAATGTTAAAGATGTGTTTGCATTGATTGGGTTGGGTGAGCGTGACCATTCATGCTGATAAAAGTAACAAGAACAGTCGGGGTATAAATTGAAGTCGTAGGAAGGAGAGAAAGGGTCGCCAATTATCTAGATTTGGCAATCAAAGCAGAGCGATGATAATGAAAATGATAATGATAATAGTTAGGTTGTGATGAATGGAAGAAAGCAATAGATGACTTGGCCTCACATGACAGTGGCACATTGGTACTTTATACAATAGTAACATCCATATGTCATGCCATTATGGGTTTTCCACATTAGCATATTAAAATTATAATTTGGTGTCGTGAGGATGAACATAAGTAACAAGAAAGAGGAGTAGGACCTTGTTGGAACTGAACCTGCCGCCATGAACCAGTTACTGAACCTTGACTCTCTAGCAGTCGCCATGAACCAGTAACTGAACCATGATTCTATAGCAGTCGCCATGGTTGACACTGTAGCAGTAGTAGCAGTTCTAGAAGTAGTAGCGATCCCATGAACCATGGCGATAGTAGCAGTAGTAGCAGTCGTCATGAACCAGTAGCAGCCGCCATGAACCAGTAATTGAACCTTGAATCTGTAGCAGTCGCGTAGCAGACACCATGAAGCAATCTAAAGGAACAACATGGCGCCCATTTTAATCCAACCCTTTTCCACTTCCTTAGCTCCTATCTAGCCACCCTCTTGTTGTTTGTTGGATTCACATTGCGCAACTTTCACATTTAGTATCTATTAGTTTGCTTGGATAGACCGAGGCCTGATCCTGCTGGCATCAGGCACCATCATATTCCTTGGAAGGTATTTCGGGAAGGCATATTTCACTCCTTATCATTTGATTTGATGGACTGAAGCCCATTCTCCCTGGTTTTTGGCGCCGTATAATTTTATTGGTTTGACGTATTCTGTGCTCAGAATGGTCCACTGATGGCGGTTATTGCCTAGCGGGTGTTGTCTCTTCTGCGTTGCATACTGACCGGTCCAGAATACTGGTGAGCATGGTGACTTGTTCTTTTGCAGTTTTGATTTTCCTGGCTGCCTTGGGATCCTGCCGTGGGAATAACCGATTTATGGGTTTTTCGGTTGGCGAGTAACATATTCGTCTCCGATTGATACTGATTGAGCCAGGGATGGGTGGAGGAGTCTGCACTACCCCTCGGGAGAAGGTCACGTTCTTTCATTCTGTGCCTCTTGGGGATATCAGACCGGGTCACGAAGCCAAGGTCTCTGGGTGTTTGTCGGGTAAGGACGGGCACATCCCTACAGCATCTCATAAGGGGACATCAGTCATAATACCCGACTCGAGAAGGTTAAGAGATCGCGTCCTATGTGCATCTTTGGAAAAGATGTCACAATGGAATATGTGGAGGCGCTATCGAAGAGGGCGCTGACGGGCCACTTTGAGTGTATCTCTCTAACTCGAGCTGAGATTCTGGACTGGGTGAGGGTCGTTTGGAAGCCCATCCTTAATTCCATCCCGCTTATATTACTGGTGGCAAACCGATGGATCATTTTCCAGTTCATCTCGGAAGAGGATAGGGTTACCATCGAGCACAGAGCACCCGTTCTGGGTTATAGGCCATGGCTCACTACTTCTTGGGCGTTGGCTCGTGGGTTTTGACCCCCGAATCGAAAAGATCATCAAGAGACATTTATGGTTGATTTTTCCCGATTTCTCGGCCAATTGTTGGAACATCAAAGGCTTTATGGGCATAGCTGAATCAATTGGCCGCTTCATCCTGATGGAGGATGATCAGCTTATGGGATTCGAAAGAGTCTCCCCTCGAGTGCTTGTTGAAATGTGCGTCGAAGAGGGCTTTCTTGCCGAGGTAGAAGTATTTTGGGATGGAGGGTCTTTCACCCAGGAACTTGACTACTCGCGCCTGTCGTTTAAATGTCACAAATGTCGGGCCACTGGGCACCTTAAAGCAGCCTGTCTCGGACCATTTCCTTGACCTTCTGAGAGTCTGTCTGACTCTGAGCCCTCCTCAGACATGGCTAAGGATCTTAACTTCTCGCTCCCATTGGATAGGGAGTCTACAATCTCATTCGTAGGTAAGTTTGCAACCGTTGTTCCTTTACTACTTAATTTCATCTCTGTCATAGACATTCTTGAAGCCCTTGTTGAATTAGAAAATGGTGCTGCTTCGACTGGTTCCCCCGCTTTAGTAGACCAGGTGCTTATATGGGCTCCTCCCCTTGGATCTAGAGATGAAAATGGTGCTTAGTTGTTCCTTTACTACTTAATTTCATCTCTGTCATAGACATTCTTGAAGCCCTTGTTGAATTAGAAAATGGTGCTGCTTCGACTGGTTCCCCCGCTTTAGTAGACCAGGTGCTTATATGGGCTCCTCCCCTTGGATCTAGAGATGAGCATGATGATCCGAAGATGGCAATCCCTCTTTTATCTAACTCTAGCCCTTCCACCACTCCCTCCATCCCTCCATCACCTATCCTTTCCAATCCTCCTCCGACACGGTTACCTGGGCCTCCACCATTCTCTGATAGTGAATACCCCCCATTGCCCAATATTTCTTTATCCCCATATGTACCCGATTGTGACTTCCCTCATTCACTTCTCGACACCTCTCATTCTTTGGACATCAACGTTTCCTCTTCCCACTTGACTGATCAACATGAGCCCTTTGATGGAGATCCATGGACACAAATCAAATTAGACATTTGTGACCCTCTACCATCTTACACAACGGAGGGACTTTTCTCTCCCGATGTCAAGCATATTTCCTCCATTAGAGCTGCTAATGTAACTATTCGAAAGTGTAAGGGCCATAAGAAGGGTCATGAAAACTATAAAAGCATTAAGGATAACATTAGAGCTTCCTCCGGTGATTTTCACGTGATCAAATCAATCCCTGGGGATGGGTCTAAATTGGGAGTAGGATTTGATGATGATACTTCTGAATGGGCTCTTAGAGAGGTGGCCCCCTCGAAGGGTTGCCGATGATCTGTTTAACCTTCAATGTCAGAGGGCTATGCAACGACCCAAAAAGAGCTGCTCTCAAGAGGCACATTGAACTCCATCATGTTCACCTACTTCTCCTACAGGAAACAATGCTTGATGCATCTTCGGCCTGTGATTTCTTTCTTAAAATAAAGCCGGGTTGGAGGGTGACCGCCTTGGATTCTATTGGACTCTCCGACGGTACCTTGGCTGCCTAGAATCCATTAGCTGCTGACTTATAGCCTTACTCTACTAGTGTCAGAATCTTACTATCGGGTCGGTTCAAAGGATTTGATCAGTAGGTGAACATTCTTAACATTTATGCCCCATGTCGTGATAGGAAGCCGTTCTGGGATCATTTGTCTGAGGCAGGGTGTATGTCTCTTCACAATTTAATTCTCGCCAAGGACCTCAACTTCACCTTATCTCCTAGTGAAGTATGGGGAGTGGGCAAACCTCTAGATTATCTTGCAGACTACTTCACTAAACTTTTCGATGGCGCCCACCTGGTTGATATCCTTCCTGGGGTTCTTGGGCCTACTTGGTCGAATGGCCGTTCCAGCAATGAGGGGATTTCCAAATGATTAGATCAATTTTTCATGGCAAAAGGACTATGTTAATCCATTGGCAAATTTAGATCATGGACTTGGTCGACCGGATTCTCAGATCACAGAGCTGTCTTCCTGCAAATTGATTTCGAATCCACTTTCCACTCCTACCCTTTTAAGTTCAATTCTTCCTGGTTGAATGACCCAGAGTTTAACCAGTTGATACATGAGCAATGGGGCCATCTAACCAATTGAGTTCCGGTTTAGACAAGTCCACTGGCGGGATTAACATGGATATTAAATCAGCGAAAGAGGGAGGTCATGGCGTGGGAGAGAGCAAAAAAGAAAGCCCAGAATGTTGATCTGGTGCGTATCGAGACCAAACTTCATTCCCTCTTGGATTCAGTTGATTTGGATTACTTCTCAAAAAATAGGAAGTCGTCCATTGCTGCTCTTGAAGCTGAGAAGCATTCTCTCTTGATTCACAGGAGGAAACCATCCACCTTAAGGGCAGGGCCATCTGGCTCAAGGCAGGCGATTCCAATTCTAGATATTTTCATCAATTCGCCAATAAAAGGCATCTGACCAACGCCTTGTGGGAGGCCACGAATGAGAATGGTGATGAGGTATTTGACACTCCTTCTATCCATAAAGCTGCAAGAAGTCATTTTTAGGCCGCTTATGCTCTGCAGGAGGAAATTAGTATCACCAAGCAACTTGATGCAGTCAAGCATTACCCTAAATTATTTGATCAATTTGATTGTGACAGATTTGTCGATCCCATATCTGAAGAGCTGGTGCTGAATAACCTCAAGTGATTTAAAAGGGACAAAGGGACCATCGAGTTCTACCTTCATTTTTTTGACATCTTGGGAAGCAGGGTGACTGAGGCTGTGGAAGATTCGAGGATAAATGGGATCATACCAGAGGAATTGAACCAGACCTACATCACACTAATACCAAAGAAGGAAAAGCCAACTGGTTTCAGCGATTATAGGCCCATTGGCTTATGCAATCTCCTGTTCAAGCTCATCATGAAGATAATTGTAGATTGGATGAATCCCACTCTGAGCAAAGTCATTTCCGCTAAGCAATTCGGCTTTCTACCTGGGAGGCAAATCCTGGACGCTGTGGGCATCCTCCAGGAAAGCTTGCATTCCATCAAGAAGAACAACCTTGGGGACTTTATCCTTAAACTCGATTTGGAAAAGGCTTATAATAGATTAGATTGGACCTTTCTCCGTCTCGTCCTCTTGCAAATTGGTTTGCCATTTGAATTTACAACATAGATAATGACGTGCATAACATCTGCAACATTTTCCATCCTAGTTAACGGTTCGTCGTCTTCATTCTTCAAGGGT
Source organism: Pseudotsuga menziesii (assembly GCA_001517045.1). NCBI lineage: Eukaryota > Viridiplantae > Streptophyta > Pinopsida > Pinales > Pinaceae > Pseudotsuga > Pseudotsuga menziesii. Next base: position 316,286 of record LPNX010196774.1, read on the forward strand.
GGCCGTGGAATCAGACAAGGATGTCCCTTATCATCATTCCTCTTCATCTTGTCTATGGAAGGGCTCTGTCAACTCTTCAACAAAGCCAGGGTTGATGGCTCTATTTTGGGGGTGAAATTTTCCATTGGATTAACCATCTCCCTCATCATTTTTGTGGACGATTTCATTATTCTTGGAAGGGGATCTGAAGCCGAATGGAGCCTAATCAAAGAGCTTCTCAATTTGTTTTGCTCTGCGTCCAGTCTATCCATCAGCTATCAAAAATCCATCATTAGACATAACTTCCCTGATGAACAACTGACCAAACACATCTCCAACCTTCTTAATGTCTGGGTTGACAGCATTGACGAAGGATTGAATTACTTAGGCTATTATCTGAAGCCTAACCATTACTTAAAATCCAGCTGGAACTGGATTCTTAACAAGATCCATCGAAAGCTAGAGGGATGGTCGTCTCGGTGGATATCCTTAGGAGGTTGGCTCGCCCTAACAAAGGCCATTCTACAAAGTGTCCATGTTTATTGGTTATCCCTAATGCGATTTCCGTTCGGTGTCATTAACAACATACGAAGGATTGTTTTTAACTATCTGTGGAGTGGAAATGCTAGTAAGCATAAGTATCATCTAGCCAGTTGGGAATCACTCTCTTCACCCTGCAACCTTGATAGCTGGGGCATCAAGAACTTCACTATTTTTAACTCCTCTCTCTGCGCCAAGAACCTTTGGCGGGCTTTACAAGATGATGGGATTTGGGGCAATAATATAAGATATAAATACCTCCGCATGCTGCCATATGATTTATGGCTTAGATCTGGAAAATGTCGTCCCAACAATTGTCCATTGATCTGGCGTAGTTTGGCGGACACTCTCCCTCATATTGCTCCTAATCTCTCATGGAAGTTTGGTCGGGGTTCACAAATATATATCGGCATAGACCCTATCGTGGGTGTGGGCGATCATATATTATCTGACAGGATGATCAATCACCTTCATGGTCGGAATGTATATGATTTAACCCAGATTTATTTGCAGCAAGGGCAGGGCTTTCCCATTTGGATCAACACGACCATTCTTGACATTAGTGACAGTCTAGAGAAGGAATGGTCCTCCTACACTTCCTCACTGATCACTGCGGGCATTCACCTGAATCGGGATCCTGACCGAATTGTGTGCGCATGCAATCAAAGGAGTGGCATCATCACAGCCAAATCCATGTATAACAACCTCATTTCCCAACAGGAACCAATTCCTCAGGCGAGTTTTCTCAATCTCATTTGGAGAGGTCGATTACCAGTAAAGCTGAAATTTTTTGGGTGGCTATGTATCATGTAGAAAATCCTCACCCGGGATGACCTACAAAAGCATGGCCACTCAGGCCCTAGCTAGTGCAGCCTCTGTTCTAACAATCCAGAAAACGCAAATCACATATTCGGTGAGTGTCTCTTCTTCCAAGCGGTGTGGGCTGTAATATGTTCCTATTTTTCTCTCTCTGTTAGCTGGGATAAACATAATATCCTTGAAAATTTTATATTCATATCAAAGAGAAAGGCCATTCTGATTGACGTCCTGATCACCATTATATGGTCGGTGTGGAGAATGCGGAACAACATAATCTTTCAAAATGAGAGGCCTGACTACAATCTTACTGGATCGATCGCCATAGGCTAGCTCCTCTCTTATGACAGTATAAAAAAAAATATGCATATCAGGAGGGTAGCTTCTTTACAAACGTATCAGCAAGGAATTGTGGGCTATTTTGATGGAGCCAAGCATAGAGGAATTTGTGGAGTTGGTCTGATGATCAGGATTAATAAGAAATTGAACTATAGACTCAAGATGAGCATTGGTCTTGGATCAAACCCTAAAGCAGAGCTACTTGTGTTATGGGGTTTACTCTATTTCGCAAAAATAAAAGAAATTATGCATGTCACGGTATTTGGAGATTCTAAGGTTATCGTGGATTGGGAAAAAGGATCTCATGATCTGCATACTATTCATCTTCTCCATTGGATCAGAAGGACCAAAGAGCTTATAGAACACTTTCAACACCTCTCCTTCTGCCATATCTATCAAGAACTGAACTCTGAAGCAGATGAATTATCCAAATAGGCCATCGATAATGGTATGGAATTCATCAATTGGGCCAAGTTTGACGGAGCATCCCATCTAGAGCAAGGAACATTAAATATTAGTGTAGCTGGAATTTGATTTTATGTCTTGTCAAGTCTCGGTATGACTGTCTATTCTAAGAATCTAAAGACACAACATATGATTCCACTCTCGACAATGATTATAAGGTTTATGAAGAAATTATGTTTTTTTGTAGTCCCAACAACCCGATTGTAAGACACAACTTTCACTAATATAAAGTTGTATTTTAGTGTGAAAAAAAATAATAAGAAAGAGGGGCCAATAGATCCGATTGAATGAAATTCCAATTAAGAAGAACCTAGAATTCCTATAGATAAAACGAATGCCCAGCATAAGGCACATTATGCATCTATTCCATAACCATCTTCCTTGTATCTATAGAGTTCGACACATAAACTCTATCCTTATGCATGAGGATTCTCCAGATTTTGGAACATAAACTTTGTCCTTATGCATGAGGATTTCATTCTCTTCCAACCTATACTTATCAAAATTTGGTGGTACTTTCTGTTGTTGCAATCATCTCTTAGCTTCTGGGAATGTTCATCTATAACATTGGAATCCGATGATCTCATCATTTCAAATATTATGTATTAGTACTGATATCTGATACATACATCACATGTATCTTCCTACTTAGTTCATCAGCTACTTTATTCTCCTTGCCTTTGATGTGCTTGATATCAAAGTCACACTCGTATAGAAATTCCATACACCTTCTATGTCTTGCATTTAAGGTAGGTTGCTCAAACAAATACTTCAAAACATCATATAAGTCCTTAATTAAAACTTCTTACCCATCAAGTAATGTCTCCACATATTCAAGGCATGAATGATGGTTACAAGCTCCAAATCATGACTAGCATAGTTTTGTTCATGTTCTTTCAACTTTCTAGATTTATAACAGATTACATGTCCATTCTAATTCAACACTCCACTAATTCCTTGCTTACATGCATCAATGCATACTAAAAAGCTTTCATCAAGATCTGCAATACTCAAAATTAGTGCACTGGTAAGCATTTCCTCGAGTCTCTGAAAAAACTATCTTCACACTTGGAAGTCTATTCAAAATTCAAATTCTTATTCTGCAAAGATGTAATGGGATGAGATAAATTGGAGAAACCTTCAATAAATCCTCGGTAGTACCTTGCCAATCCCATAAAATATCTTACTTTTGATGCGTTATTTGGTGTCTTCCATTCCATTATAGCTCTTATGTTTTCAAGATCCACTGAGATGCCTTCTTCTGATATGATGTGCCCCAAGTAGTGGAGTATTATATTATAGAATGAACACTTTCTTATCTTAGCATACAATTGATGTTCTCCGATTACTTGCATCTCCCGGTGTTAGATGATTTTCATGTTCTTCTTCTGACTTGGAATAGAAAAGGATGCCATCCAATAATACAATTACAAACTCATCCAACTACTTTTTGAAAACTCCATTCATTACACAGATGAATGTTGTAGGTGCATTTGTCAATAAAAAAGGTACCATTGTAAAATCATAATGACCATACATGGTCCTGAATGTTCTCTTACTAATGTATTCATTCTTGATTCTAACTTGGTGATATCCTCATAATCTCAAATCTACCATTGAGAATACATTTTCTCCTTTCAGTTAATCAAACAAGTCATCAATACTTGGCAAGGGCTACTTGTTTTTTTATTGTTGGCTTTGTTTAATTTTTTGTGATCTATATAGAATCTTATAGTTCCATCTTTCTTCTTTAGAAACAACACAGGAGCTCTCCAAGGTGACACGCTAGATCTTATGTTACCTTTATTCAATAACTCTTTTAACTACGTCAATGAATCTTTCAATTTTGGAGTGCTCATTCTATTAGGTGCTTTAGATGAAGGAATTTCACCTGACACCAAATCGATAGTTACATCGATTCCTCTCTTAGGCAAAATTCATGGAAATTCTTGAAAAACATCTGCAAATTCTTGTAAAATTGTGTAGTATTGTAACTCTGGTTATTTTCCTTCTTTTGGCTCTTCCACATGAGCTACATACAACTAGAAAGCTTTTTTTAAACACTTTATCAACTATAGAGCTGTGATCTATCTTAGAGATATGGGTCTAGGTATACCTCTCACTGCCATTTTATTTCCTTCTTCATCTAGAAAAGTACAAGTTTTGTTGTGACAATCAAGTATGGCATGGTGTGAATCTAAAAAATCCATGCCAATCGATACATAATATGAACCTAAATATATTATGCTCATGTCTACAAAGGTATTCATACCATTCATTTCTAAAGGACACTTTCTTACTTCTTTAGTGACCTTCCTCTTGGTACCTGTAGCCAACTGCACTAGACTTGCTATCTCAATCTTACTTTTCCAGCAAGTAACAACTCTCAACTATGTTAGGTGCGATGTAACTATGTCTAGCTCTAGGATAAATCATAATATCTATAGGTACATTAGAGATCTTACATGCTACCTCAATCATCCAGGACCGATGATTAGCTTGTCTACCATCCATGGTTGCATAGAATCTTGGAATACTTCTTCCAACATCACCAACAGTTGAGGCTTCTTGAATGTTGTTAATGGTATTTCCCCTTTGTGGACACTTCCTGGCATAGTGATTCTCCTTACATATATAAGATTCAATAGATGGTATTGAATTTCTATCTGAATGTTATTCCCCTTTAGTTTTTCTTTTCTCTTGTTGATAGGCATTATTATTATTTTTGAATGATGGAACTTGAATAATTTATTTCTTTGTTCTTGCTTGTCTCTTTTCTTATCTTTCCAGTCCTTTTGATATGGATATTTTTTCTTATTCTAAACATATAGATGATTTTCCTTCCAAATTCCATCTTTAAGGGTCTTTGCTCTGCCATACTAGATCTTGTCTTTATAAGAATTCGATAGACCACTGTGGAAACTTTTAAATATTCACTTTCCCATCTTTTATGAAATTTGCATACTTCAAGAGCTCTAGGAACCTTTTCTCGTAAGATTCTATGGTCATGCTTCCCGCATTGAGTTCAAATAAATCCTCCATATTCTTGTCATAGTAGTGATCTGAGAAATATTATTTATGAAAGTATTTTTTAACTTTGTCTAAGAGATTCTATCTTCATCAATATCTTTCAGCTTGACTAGATGATCCCACCAAATGGATGCTTTACCTTAAAAATGGTAGATGGCTACCCTTGTTTCCATTTTTTATGTGTATTGATGCAACTGGAAGAAATTTATAAGTCCCAACAACTAAGTTCAACATTGTTGGAGTAGGGTCCTGCAGCTACAGAAGAAGCTGCTATTTTTGGCAGACAGACAGTTTTAGCGGAGATAGGAGAAGCGGAGCTATGATGCCGTAGCAGATTTCCAGATGCAGAGCAGAGCCGGAAACCACGACTTTTAAGATAGAGAAGTCATGAAAGGTGATGGTACCAGAGCGGACGAGACGAGAGAGCTCACCCACTGCATTGAAGGCAGCGGCGGAAGACAAGAGGTTTCAGCTACCCCTCATAAAGGAAGCAGCGCCGGTACCCATGGTCAGTGCTGGGAAGCATGGAATACTGCAGGAAACTGTGGTACTCGAGAAGCGGTGCATAGTACCCATGGTCAGCGCTGGGAAGCATGGAAGACTGCAGGAAACTGTGGTACTCGAGAAGCGGTGCATAGTACCCATGATCAGCGCCGGGAAGCATGGAAGACTGCAGGAAACTGTGGTACTCGAGAAGCGGTGCATAGTACCCATGATCAGCGCCGGGAAGCATGGAAGACTGCAGAGAGCTGTGGTGTGACGAAAAGCAGCTACGTACAGAGACGCCGACTGTCACTTATGAGGGTTTCGGGATTACTGTTGGGACAGGCCCACAGTGTTGTAATGGCGAGACCTTCGGGCCGCCTATAAAAGGATATATTTTGTATTCTAGACGGTTAGCTTAGCCGTTTGGCATGTATAGATATCTTGTATTGTAAGTCAGAGCTCTGGTTCTGTTAGTAGCTGTAACATCTTACTATAACCAGGAGCTGGCATATTGAGCTTGTTTTGTAACAATCCGCAGGGATTTCCAGAGAGGGAAGAATATATTGTAAGAGAGACGATATATAGATAGAGATAGAGAAGAGATCTAGGAGAGAAGGGCTCTAGGCTATGTGCGGAGTTACCCAGAAGATCTCTAGCTGCATATGCGGTGCAGCCAAACTGTGTTTGCTTCCCTCAAGATATAATAGAGAAACACAGTTTGGTGGACGTAGCTCCCATCCCGGGGGTGAACCACGTAAAACCTGCGTGTTGTGTGATGATTGAATGTGTTTATGCTTATTTACTGTTATCTGTTATTTTGCATATGAGTTTTGTTACAGACAGTGTATGAATGTATTATTCAGTTCATAGCAATATGGAGTGATAAATATCTACCTGAGTCTCTTTGCTTGCTTTATGAAAGTTTTTCCTATTACCTCTGACAGTCATTTAGTTACAGTATAAACAGTCTTGTATGCTGAGACCCACACATCGACACGACCACACTGAGTGCGCTGAGCCACGGAGGTAAGATATCGCAGAGAGGCGATATCGCACCAGCAGAGGAGCTGCGGTGCGCGATACCGCAGGTTAGGGACTCGGTGTTGTGGAGGAGTTGCATGGCGCATGGTGTGCGGCGATGCGGTAATATTGGGGATATTGTGAGTAGATGAGGTCGTGTGACGCGAGAAGGAGAATCGCGCGACGTGCAGAGATAGAGGCCTTGCGGCTAGCAGAGCTGCGAGTAGCAAGCAGGACGCATCAGAACCTGGTCCAAGACACTTGAGTCCTTGGCCAACCCATTAGATTCACTTCGGGTTAGACTTCAGGCCACTTCGCGGTTTGTTGCCGAAAGGGCCAGTGAACTAGGGGTTTTGTCAGTGAATCATAGTAAACCCGGGTCTGCCCATAGTGACCAACAAATGGTTCCGTTGCCGGTGTTGAACACACAGCACACTGATGTTCTGGTGGCGTCCTACTAGAGATGAACTCAAACAGTGGGTTGATTCCAATCTAAGGGAATTTGCTAAACGGGAGAACAGGAGTCCTACACTGTAGACAGAGGCCTGGATACAAAGACATATCTCTTCAGATATTCATGAGATATTTTTTGCGACCTTTGGAAACAAACTTTTCGATTGGTTGTCCAAGTTGACTGACACAAGAATCTTCAAGAAGGAAAGACACATTGTATGGACACCGGAGCTAATTCAGACAGTGTAGAACCTTGATAATCCCATCACGAGAGCAGTAGACTTCTGGCTTGCAAGTGTGCTAGGAGGCTTCGTCACAGAGTTTGCAGTCGACCAGAGGAAAAGCTTCAGCGAGGCCGAGCGCTATTTCTTTAAACGCTATCGTGGTAAGTACCTAAAGTCTTTAAACTTGTCCATTAAGATGCTATTATATGAAAAAGGAACAATGGATCTAGTTTCAGATGAATAAGCACAGATAGTAATGTCACAAGAGTTTGAGAGTGATCTTGATGACATTGGCTGCACACGTAGTGGAAAGAAATACAGAGTAGACTTCAGCTTGCCCATATTTGAAAGTAGCCCAGACCACACTAGAGAACAGAGTCACAGTTCCACAGAAGAAACAGAAGGGGGTATCCCTTACCACCCTTATACTCCACAGAAGCAGACCGGGACTCAGAACAATCCCGCAGGAACTCCATCCAGTAGTTCCCAGACAGTACCCATTACTGCCACACAACCTTCACCTATATCGCCGAGTGGTAGTAACACAGTAAATCAACATCCACCACAGAGAAATAGAATGGGGGATGACATGAAGCTACCTACCTTTAAGGGTACAGGAGCAGAGGACCCAGAGCAACATTGGTTTCTATGCAAAGCTATGTGGACTATTAAAGCAATTAATGACGACAATATTAAACTTGTACAGTTAGTCACTACACTAAGAGATCGAGCTTTAACATGGTACATGAAGTATGCTGCTACACCTAGAACACTGGTTCAGGTCAAGACTTCCATGCTTAAAGAGTTTAAGAAACCCAAATCTGAGTCACAGTGCCTCACAGAACTCAAGGACATCAAACAGTTACCTACAGAGTCAGTCTGGGAATTTGACCAGAAGTTCAAAGCCCTCATTGACCAAGTTAGCTTTGAGTTTGTGCCCGAGCAGCATAAGGAATGGTTTATCGCAGCGCTGCTCCCTCACATCAGAGTGCCACTGATGCAGCAGAGACCCACTACTCAAGATGAAGCATTAGAGATGGCAATGAAACTAGAGGCTTCACCTCTAGCAGAGACCAGCACAGGCATGGCAACGCTACAAAACCAGTTGGCCAATCTCACATTACAGCTGCACGAGATTAAGAAAGGGAAAGAAGTTATGCAAGACATATGGTGCATCAAGTGCAAAGCACAGGGCCACACTAAAGACAACTGCCCAGTCTTCGTAGAGTATATAGCGACCAGGGCTCCTAACCCCTTACCAAAGACTCATGGCCCATGGTGTGAAATATGTAAAACACGAGGACACTTACCGCAGCATTGCCCTCTACTTCAGAAGTACGTGCAGACACCCAAGAATTTATACTGCGTCTTCTGTAAGTCTGTAGGCCATGATCAACAGGATTGCAGAGCATATGACCTTATGGTCGGGAGCAAGCAAGATTTATACAGAGTCCAATCGGACGCACAGGGCCCAGCAGCAGGACCACCACATGACCCAGCTCATGGTGGCCATGGCAGAGGATTCAGAGGATGAGGACGAGGAGAAGGCTTTGGCCGCGGAGGAGGCTTTGGACGTGGTCGCGGACCAGTCACATGCTACAACTGTGGAGTGGTAGGCCACTATACGAGAGATTGTCCAAACCCTACTACCACTTGTAATTACTGTAAATCTTATGATCACACTATCGAGGAATGTCCTATTTTGATAGCTGAGATCCGAGAACCTAAGCCGGCGGTACATCAGAACATTCAGCTTATCGCGGCCGAGCAACAGGAGCCAAAACCACGAGTCAATATTATGACTCGCAGCGGTGTTTCCACCAGTGGGACATCGCAGGAGACTGAAACTAACACAAGTCAGCTGGGGATGCACAGAGTTCCTGAGAAATCAGCATCCCTTGACCTACGGAAGAACAAAGAGGCATTCCAGGAAGCTAAAATGTCCTTTGCTGACCCTACCACATCAGCATCGCAGGTACCGCCGTCTAGTGGCGTACAGCAGTAGACACCTTGCGGCGATAGCCCTGAACAGGCATCGCAAGCTACCACATCGGGACGATGCGACGAGGAGGAGTCGACAAGAAGTGTCCATTCCTTCCTACAGAGTTGCCTAAAACTCATCAGAAATGAGCAAGCTATTGGAGAGCTTCAGCGTATTATAGACCAGTGCCAGCCATCTCCTCCCGAAAGCAGTACACACCGTGCTGTTCATAGCATTATGAGACATACAAGAACAGGGAGAGAGATGAAGCTCACAGCGCAGATTGGGGAATTTGAAATGGATGAGGTCGTCCTAGATCTAGGATCAGAGGTCAATGTTATGACTAAGCAGACATGGGAACAAATGGGAAGCCCTAAGTTAGTCAGATCACCCATCTATCTAAGATTAGCTAACCAGTAGCGAGTATCACCACTTGGTCGGTTATCGCAGGTACCAGTTAATATCGACGGAGTTCACAGCTCCGTAGACTTTGAGGTCATAGAAATCATTGGCAACACTAAACCATACCCAACACTACTAGGCATCGATTGGGAAATCGATAACATGGCTGTTATCGATTTAAAGAGAAGACAAATGACCTTCGAGGATGGACAAATCCGGGTCATTGCCCCGCTGGATCCTCTTCAGGGTCCCAAATATATTGAACCTATTCAAGTAGAGGACGAGGCACGTAATGTGGACAGCCTCTATCAGATGACTGCAAACCAGAGCGACTATATCAATCCAATCGCAGAAGGGAACATTAGTTGGCAATACGACAGCTCATGCGCATCAGATTCAGATGTTGGCTTAGAGAACTGGCAGAACAGACTTTACGAAGTCTCAGCGCGCAGATGTGCACACATGACTAAGTCACTGCGATGGATTGGTGTAGAGATTAATGAGATCCCATCATTTGATGGTCTGACTGACATCCAGGATTTTATCCAACAGTTTGAATAACAAATCCCTCATGAGCAGAGGATCGCAGCTATGGATCTTGCTGTGCAAGCTACACCTGCAAGATGGTGGTATGCGCATAAAGAGAATATCGCATCATGGGACAGCCTTAAAAGGTTGATGGCGATCAGATTTCCCATCGACAGAGAATATACCCAGCAGCTATACACAGGATAAAGTGACCCTAGATCACACATTCAGTCATGCGAACAGAATTGGTCAGAAATTCCTGAGGATGAATGGACTCACCGATTCATTCACACATTGGACACAATGCCAAGGAATTGGTATACAGAAATTGAGTTGCGCAGAGGAACAATTACATGGCCACTCATGCTAGACAGCTTTCTACTCACCTTCTCCTTTGAATCTGAGTACCCAAGTGTTGATGAGGCCCTAGGTGTCATAAAGAACGAGATGTTTGAGAACTCTACCCTATCAGTACCGACTCAATCGGAGTGGATCACCCAGCTACAAGAGGCGCTTGACTGTTATAAGTTCATAGAAGAACTGGCGGATGAGGATGAGGATCCACGCAACATCAACATTCCGGAGTCAGAAGGGACTCGCGATGTTGAGGGACCACAGTTAGAAATTTCAGCAATCACAGAGCCCATCAAGACTAGAAAAATCAATATTGGCACAGACGAAGAACCAAAGTTTGCCTTCATCGGAGACTACTGGGATGATAAGACAGTAGGACAAATCGCAGACTTGCTACATGACTACCAGGATCTGTTCCCTACTAAGTTCACAGAAATGAAGGGAATAGTTGGAGACCTGGGAGTAATGAGAATACCATTAAAGGAGGATGCCAGACCAGTCAAGCAGCATCCCTACAGATTGAATTCACGCTACAAAGAAAAAGTCAAAGATGAGATTGATAAGATGCTAGCAGCCGGCATCATCGAGCCTGTGGAAGAAAGCGAATGGGTTAGCCCCATGGTCGTACAGGAGAAGAAAACTAAAGGCGATATCAGGATTTGTGTCGACCTACGAAAACTCAATGATGCATCGCTCCATGATCCGTTTTCGACACTGTTCACAGATGAAGTACTCGACAATGTAGGAGGACAGGAGGTCTACTCCTTCACGGATGGCTTCTCAGGCTATCATCAGATCAGGATCCATCCAAACGACTGCTCTAAGACCACCTTTGCAACAAAATGGGGCTCATTCCAGTACACGGTAATGCCCTTTGGTCTTAAGAATGCACCAGCTATTTTTTCTAGAGTAGTAGTTGCTGTATTTAATGAATACATCCATAAATTCCTAGAAGTTTACTTTGATGATTGGACTATATTTGGGCTAATTGACAAGCATGTAGGAGATTTAAGACTAATGCTAGAGAAATGTAGGCAGTACCAGATTTCTCTAAACTTGAAGAAATGTATATTTTGTGCACCATTTGGTATTTTGTTGGGTCACATTGTGTGCAGACAAGGNCGCAATTATTGTAAATCTCCTAGCACCCAACTCTATAAAACAGCTGAGAACAGTACTTGGTCATACCGGGTACTACAGAAAATTCATCAAGGGCTACGCCAAGATTACAGCGCTGATGGAGAAATTACTCAAGAAAGATGTCAAATTCCTATGGAATGAGGAGTGCCAGCAGAGTCTCGACACACTTAAAGAGAAGATGGTTACAGCACCCATCCTAGTATTTCCAGATTGGACCAAGCCATTTCATGTGCATGTGGATGCATCTGGCATCGCACTAGGGGTTGTCTTAACGCAACCAGGTGAAGGGGGTATCGATCACCCTATTGCATACTCTAGCAAAAAGCTATCAACGGCAGAAAAGAACTACACCACGACAGAACGCGAAGGTTTAGCTATGGTGTATGCTCTACAGAAGTTCAAGCACTACTTGTTGGGTGCCTCGTTCAAGATGTTTACCGATCATTCTGCATTGAAGTATCTGGTCAATAAGCCAGTGTTAGGGGGAAGAATCTGCAGATGGCTACTCCTGTTTCAGGAGTATGATTTTGAAATCATCGTGAAACCGGGAAAATTGAACACTGGACCTGACCATCTGTTGCGCATAGAATCAGGAGAAGAGCCAGGTAACCTAGAAGACAATTTGCCCGATGCGCAGTTGTTTTCTATTTAAATCGCAGATGAGTACTATCATGATATCATCCAGTTTCTCACCACCGGATGGGCACCTGTTGAATTTACTAAGCCGCAGGAAAAGCCCGTTAGTAGTGACTCGGGGACGGGTCACAAGTAAGTGTTAGGGGACTGTTGGAGTAGGGTCCCGAAGCTACAGAAGAAGCTGCTATTTTTGGCAGACAGACAGTTTTAGCGGAGATAGGAGAAGCAGAGCTATGACGCCGTAGCAGATTTCCAGCTGCAGAGCAGAGCCGGAAACCACGACTTTTAAGATAGAGAAGTCATGAAAGGTGATGGTACCAGAGCGGCCGAGACGAGAGAGCTCACCCACTGCATTGAAGGCAGCAACCAAGACGAGAGAGCTCACCCACTGCATTGAAGGCAGCGGTGGAAGACAAGAGGGTTCAGCTACCCCTCATAAAGGAAGCAGCGCTGGTACCCATGGTCAATGCTGGGAAGCATGGAAGACTGCAGGAAACTGTGGTACTCGAGAAGCGGTGCATAGTACCCATGGTCAGCGCTGGGAAGCATGGAAGACTGCAGGAAACTGTGATACTCGAGAAGCGGTGCATAGTACCCATGATCAGCGTCGGGAAGCATGGAAGAATGCAGAGAACTGTGGTGTGATGGAAAGTGGCTACGTACAGAGACGTCGACTGTCACTTATGAGGGTTTCGGGATTACTATTGGGACAGGCCCACAGTGTTGTAATGGCGAGAACTTCGGGCCGCCTATAAAAGGATATATTTTGTATTCTATACGGTTAGCTTAGCCGTTTGGCATGTATAGATATCTTGTATTGTAAGTCAGAGCTTTGGTTCTGTTAGTAACTGTAACATCTTACTATAACCAGTAGCTGGCATATTGAGCTTGTTTTGTAACAATCCGCAGGGATTGCCAGAGAGGGAAGAATATATTGTAAGAGAGATGATATATAGATAGAGATAGAGAAGAGATCTAGGAGAGAAGGGCTCCAGGCTGTGTGCGGAGTTATCCAGAAGATCTCTAGCTGCATATGCGGTGCAGCCAAACTATGTTTGCTTCCCTCAAGATATAATAGAGAAACACAGTTTGGTGGACGTAGCTCCCATCCCGGGGGTGAACCACGTAAAACCTGCGTGTTGTGTGATGATTGAATGTGTTTATGCTTATTTACTGTTATCTATTATTTTGCATATGAGTTTTGTTATAGACAGTGTATGAATGTATTATTCAGTTCACAGCAATATGGAGTGATAAATATCTACCTGAGTCTCTTTGCTTGCTTTACGAAAGTTGTTCCTGTTACCTCCGACAGTCATTTAGTTACAGTATAAACAGTCTTGTATGTTGAGACCCACACATCGACACGACCACACTGAGTGCGCTGAGCCGCGGAGGTAAGATATCGCAGAGAGGCGATATCGCACCAGCAGAGGAGCTACGGTGCACGATATCGCAGGTTAGGGACTCGGTGTTGGGGAGGAGTTGCGTGGCGCATGGTGTGCGGCGATGCGGTAAGATTGGGGATATTGTGAGTAGACGAGGTCGCGTGACGCAAGAAGGAGAATCACGCGACGCACAGAGATAGAGGCCTTGCGGCTAGCAGAGCTGCGAGTAGCCAGCAGGACGCATCAGAACCTGGTCCAAGACACTTGAGTCCTTGGCCAACCCATTAGATTCACTTCGGGTGAGACTTCAGGCCGCTTCGCGGCCTGTCGTCGAAAGGGCCAGTGAACTAGGGGTTTTGTTGGTTAATCATAGTAAACCCGGGTCTGTCCATAGTGACCAACAAACATCTTCACCTTGCTTCGCTTCTCCATCAAAGGTTTTGGGTTTGATTCTTCTTAGTTCTCCCACCAGTTCATTCTATGCAAACCTTCTCTTCTTATATCTTATTGGGTATCTTTTAGGCCCTCTTTCTGTGTTTCTTAATGAATACCTTTTCTTCTTCACTGTAGAGGACATGTGATGAGGTCTTCTTGAGGATGATCTAGATCTTTCACAATCTCTTTATGGTACATATCTTCTATCATCCTTATTATTTCTTGGAGTTGTTCTTTGGGTTTTTGCAATTATTTCAGATCATGCATGGTTTGTTCTTCAATGTGAATGATCATTTCATTATATTCTTTGGAGTTTCTTACTGAATATTCTATAATTAATGGTTCACTACTTCTCTTTTGTCCATTTTTCCTAGCTTGTGTTCCTCCAAACTCCTCTTTAGGGTTGTATGGTATATGCCCTTCTTCAAAATCCATATCTAATCTTTGTATTTGACATATGATCTTTGATCTCTTATTGTTGTAGCTTCCTCTTCACTCTACTTACTAAGTCTGTGTTCTTCAATATTTCGATTTGGGTTTAAAATTGTATTTAATTAAGCACGTTGCTTTCTCATTCATTAACTAACATAACTGGGTTTTCATTGTGTTCATTATCAATCACCATTAGCATAATACATATCTATTTCACAATACATACATTATGATTCCAAATACATAACACATAGTTGCAAAAATATAGAAGGCCCAACAGTCATAGAGTTGAAACCTCGCTCTGATACCACTCTGTGTTGTCCCTTGCCATGATTCCAAGGTCAAGGACACCTGGAAAACCAAGGGAAGGTTGAATCAAGGTAATGCACAGTGGAATAAGGGCAACTAAGTCTAGGACAACATTGCAGAGATCCACTAAAATAAAACAATCAACCTTTTAAAATGAAATGCACAAATACAAATGCAAATCATTCCCCAATACACATGATATGCAAGGTAAATGCATGCAGAAAATGAAACTAGATATGAGAAAGCCATTAACATGATTTCGAACATGAAATATCAGATCCATTACAACCATTTAAATTTTAATATAATTAGATATGAAATCCACCATAAACAATGTAAATAAAAATATCTACAAGTTGCCACAATCAACCACATTAATAGTGTTAACAATGAGATCTACTAATTGTCACCTACAACCATATTAACATAAAAAAAAGTGGATATGAATGCTTCCATCTACAACCATATAAATGATATGTAGATCGTAAATGACAACAAAATCATATCCATGGGCACATATATATCAGAAAGTGTAGTAAATAAACATATAACATAAAACTGATCTTAATGAAAAGAAACTAGCTCCAATGGGACAATGTTCCACCCAGCCATAGACCTTCCATTCTCATGCATATTTCAACATGATATTCACCCCCATGCTGAGGCCATAGATCCATGGGAGAGGAACTCTCAAATCATAAGGTATGGTGTTGCCACACAAAAATAGTTGTATCTTAGTCAATTAAAACATTTTTCAATGAAACAAAAAATATTCCTTACTAGAAACAACGTTCCGGATGCAATGGAATAGGTCTCAAAACCCAAAAATGATTAGAAATAGTTGAAACATAACATATGGTTGCACCCTTATCAACGTCGTGAGGATACCACAACTGCATCCTTCACCATATCAACTTTCCCTCCCATCTAGGCTACTTGGTGAGTTGCGACTCCCCTTGCTACACAATCCCTTAGGATATCATCTCCGCACCCTGGATTTATGAGCTAAATTGGATAGAGACATGCAATGGGATAAGGAATCATGTTGTGTAAGCATAGATCAATATTCAATCCCTATTATTGGGTCTTCAAACCTCATTACAAGGAATTCAATATTCTTACAATACAATGCATCTCCTACTTGAGAGCATGCATTTCCTAGATAAGAGAGCATTCCCTTGCAGTAGAGAGCTTAGAGAGAGAGAGATATAAATAGAGAGAGAGAGAGAGAAGAAGAAGAAGAAGAAGAAGAGTGAAATCGAGCCGATTTGAATCCTTCTATAGCCATTCAGAATCTCAAGATACTGACTCAAATTTCTAGAGAGGTAACTCAAATTACTAGGGTTTACACAATTCATGAGAGATAGGTTCTTAGGATTAATTAATCCTCCTTTGTCCAGTATAATCTATTTGGCCATATTTCCTAACTTAGTAAGTTATAATTACTGTACTAGAGTATGGGGGACACACCTAGAGGTTATCTGCCACTTACTGCATGTGCATGCATGAGTTTATGTGCCTCTGGGAGAAATTCCTACATTATAGGAGCCCACTCTAAGTGCCACCAGCAACCTCCATCAGTTGGTTGTGGTAGGTAAATAGTTATGTTGAGTTAACCTCCAGTTAAAATTAGTTAGATCACTTTAATTTAGCCTAGCGCTAGTTTTTCATGCATGCATGGAGTGTGGTGCCTTTTATCCACCTACCTCATCAGTTAACTAATTGTAGACTGATTTAGATATCCAAAGTTAAACTAGTGAGCTCCAGTAGTGATTTAGAAACACTAAGTTAGCTAATCAGTAAGTTAGATCTGATAGATTTGAATCCTATATTTAGCATTCGAATTCTATTTTTGTATAATCATTGTATTATTGATTAATGAATGAATATTAATGTTGTGATTAACTAAGCAATTCTTGTCCGATTTATCTAAAATTTGTGGCATGAATTTCTTGTTCAGTGTACATTCTCTTTGATTATTCCACTAAATAATTCCCTTCCTACAACTTTCATATTTTCCTATAGATCAATGGTTCAGTTCACAAATTTAACATGGTATCAAAGCCTTGTTCAAGATAGAAACAAACCTTGTCTGACCTCCATTTTGCACCAGAAGCAGTTGAGTTTCCACATAATTCTTGCGATTATTGCCTTGCTAACTTTGGATTATGTCCAGAGAATTATCTGCAGGTGTGATGAACTCTGAAAATTTGCACATGTCGAGGTGGAAAGGCTTGAACTAAAATATGATTGTGAATTGAATTGGTTTTGCAGTGTTCTTTGTAGGTATTTATGTAGCTTCTTGAAGAATCGACTGACCAGCATACAAAAAATGGATAATTCTTCAGCTCTCGTACATAGAATCTAGCTTACAACCTTCAATTACATTGATTGGAGGGAAGATATGCATATATCCTTGCAGAACAAAGGTCCCTTTAGGATGCAATGGGAAGGGAAGCCTATCCCCAACAGTATGTTGAGAAGAACAAGTTTCAGAATTGGCTTGATGAATCCTTCGGCTTCATGTGCATTCACATATCCCGGGATCTTTTGTTCCATATTGAGGGACTCAAGACTCTGAAGGAAGCTTGGGAAAAGCTTGAACAATTTTTTGGAAAACAAGATGAGCTTCGAGGGAATATTATGGAAAATGACCTCATTGCACTACATCCTAGTGGTCTCGAGACTATTCAACAATTATGTTCAAAGTACAAATCACTAGTACTACAATGCAAACAATGTGGAATAGAGAGGAAAGATGAGAATCTTGTGTTGTCAGTGCTAAGCAAGCTTGGCTCAGAGTTCTCAATCTTTGTCTCTACAATCCATTCCAGAATAGTTTCCATTCCAAATTGGAAGATGTCTTCTCTAGATGCTTTTGTTGAGTCCTTGATACAAGAGCAAGAAAAATTGGTTCAAATGGGAGTGATTCAAACCTCCAAGAATCAAAAAATCTTGGTAGCATACTCAAACAATGTGCAAGTAAGATTTAAACACAAAGGCAAGGAGACCGGAAACACTGATTCAAATCCAAAGGAGAATCAACAATATTCTGGTGGAGTCTCAACTTCCAAGAAAAAGAAGAAATTCAATAAGGCTAAATTTATGTAGTGTATGAGAGACTTTCATCCAGAGAGTTAATGCATGGAGATGACCATTGAACAATTGACAAAACTCCTTGAAAAGTACAATATTTTCCTTCCACAAGGTGTAGAGATGTCTGGAGCTGCAGAGCAGACTAAAGAATATGAGAGGTTCCACGCTTTGAAAGAAGGCTTCACTCAGTCAAAAGCCAATCTAATTGATTCAAGAGAATCCAACCACATGGCTTCCTCCAAATAATCCTTCAATACTATGGATCTCTCAAGAGGACCTAGTATTCATATGGGGTATAATTCACAGATCCTAGTTGTTGGGAGAGGTTCTATTAAAATCCAACATGGAGAGTTCAAGAATGTACTCTATGTTCCCTCTCTTGCAGCAAATGTGTTATGTGTTTATCAAATGACACATATTGTCTTGCCAAAGCAAGTTGTATTTGGTCTTGACTCAGTGTATATCTTAGATATCTCAACTAGGAATATTATATAAAAGGGTGTTGAAAACCATGCCTCCAAGGCATATTATTTCTCACACTTTCTTCCATACTCACCTCCAGTACAATCTAAGCATCCATTCGAAAGGGAAGGTAAAAATTCTCTTTCATCTTCGTTTGCAAATAATGATATGTTGTCTAATATTTCAGTTTTAGAAGATGAGGAACAAGATCAACATGATCTTGATATTGAGATTGTACCTCAAGATGATCTATATCCAAATCCAGCTCCTATTCCAAATCAGAATCCTAAATTGGTTGAAAATCTCATTGAAGCAATTGGGAATGTTGTTGGGGATCCAGATGGTAGAAGAAGAATGAGGTCCCAGTATCATAATGAACATGTTTCATAGTCTCACACAACCTCGCTACCTACAGAGTGGTGCAACAAACTTTTATATAGATGATACTTGATCATGAAGATTGATCCACAATTTGGCCCACTGGTGAAAAAAATGGATCATTCCATTCCTCCTCCATAAAGAAGATATAAAATAAAAATTCATAAGATCGGAAGAAGATGGAAAGTTTCACATGCACAATCCCAGGATGTTGATGCATAAAGGAACCAATATTCTACATTACTGCTCAACATTGTTGCAAATTGCAACAATTTTTTCACAATTGTTTGCTCAAAGAAAAAAAATTTCTCTTAAATATAGCTTGTTTCCTAATTCCTTCTTATTTTAATGGGGGGTGGTTTCCCATGATGTTTTCCCCATTTTCTTCAGTTTATTAATCAATATTTTATTTCATTTGTATGGGTGACTTTTGGCCTAGTTGTCAAGGCTCAAGTTGTCCAAAATTAGGATTAAGGGGGGGTGTTAGGACTAATTAATCCTACTTTGTCCAATATAGTCTATTTGGTCATATTTCCTAACTTAATAAGTTATTATTACTGTACTAGAAAATGGGGGACACACCTAGAGGTTATATGCCACTTACTGCATGTGCATGCATAAGTTTATGTGCGTTTGGGAGCAATCTCTACATTATAGGATCCCGGTCTGAGTTCCACCAACAACCTCCCTTAGTTGGTTGTGGTAGGTAAGCAGTTATGCTGAGTTAACCTCCAGTTACAATAAGTTAGATCACTTTTAGGTAGCTTAGCACCAATTTTGCATGCAAACAGGGAGTGTGGCACCTTTTATCCACCTACCTCATCATTTAACTGATTGTAGAGTGATTTATCCATTCAAAGTTAAATTAGTGAGCTCCAACAGTGATTTAGACACACTGAGTTAGCTAATTAGTTAGTTAAAACTATTGATTTGAATCCTATATTTAGCATTCAAATTATATTTATTGTATAATCATTGTTTTATTTATTAATGAATGAAGATTAATGTTGTGATTAACTGAACAATTCTTGTCCGATTTATCTAAATTTTGTGGCATGAATTTCCTGTTTAGTGTACATTCTCTTTGATTATTACACTGGATAACTCCCTTCCTACAACTTTCATATTTTCCTATAGATCAATGTTTCACAAATTTAACAAAGGTTACAATTAGATATTCCCTTTACTAGAATAGAAAAAGGTAAATCGAGAGAGGGATTACACTTTTCCAAGGAGTACATATTAAAAATAGCCACTAAGGGAACATGGGATCATGAAGAGAATCACAAGAGGCTTGGAATAACCAAGGAGGGTGCACTAATCAAGAGGGTCCCACCAAACATCAAAGAGGGTGTAATAATACCTCCATAAATCAAAATAATCATAAATAGGGTCCAACAAGTAATGTTAAAGAGAGCAACAACTCCTAGTCCCCAACCCCTGACATGTGGAATCCATGGCCCCTGATTCATGTTAGTTGTCCATGTTGAGCTAGTTATTTATTAAATGAAAAAATAATAATGTCCAAGTCCATAGTCTTGAAACCTTGTGCCACAATAACAAAAAATAATAATCATATGTACATGGATTAACATCCGAGATTTCACAAGTTCCATATAGAATGAGTACTCCTAAGTTAAAAGAGTTATAGAAGTAGCTGGAAGAATTGTTGAAGAAATATTTATATGCACAAGTGTGTCTCATTGGGGAACACCAGTTCTATTTGTTAAGAAAAAGTATAGAACCTTGAGTTTTCCTATTGACTTTAGACACTTAAAAAAGGTTATTGTGAGGAATAAATACCCTCTTTCTAGAATTGATGACTTGTTTGATCATCTAAGAGGAGGACATTTTTGCTTAAAGATAGATTTGAGATTCGAATACCATCAAGTGATGATAGAAGAAGAAGATATTAGCAAGACAACATTCAAAACCATGTATGGTCATGATGAGTTTTTGGTGGTGCCATTTGGTTTACCAAAATGCACCATCTACATCTATGTGTTGATGAATGGGATATTCAAAGACGATCTAAAATATGTTTTTCATTGTATTTTTGGATCCCATACTTATTTATTCAAAGTTAGAAGGAGAGCATGAGGAGCACCTGAGGTTGGTATTACAAATGATAAGAGAGCATAAACTTTATGCTAGGGCGAGTAAATGTTATTTCTATTAGAGAAAAATTCAGTACTTAGGGAAACTCATATCTGAAGAAGGAATAACAATAGATTCAAATAAGATAGAACCTATCATGGGATTGTCTACATCCACAAATGTATATGAAATTAGATCCTTTATGGGATTGGTTGGTTATTATAGGATATTCGTTGAAGGATTTTCAAAGGTAACACATCCAATCACATCATTGTAGAAGAAAGGAATTAAGTTTAAGTAGAAACCACAGCGTGAAGAAAGTTTTCAGAAGTTAAATAGGTTACTACTACACCAATTCTCCAAATTGTTGATCCAAATGAAAATTTTGTAGTATGTATATATGCTTGTCAAGAAGGAATTGGTGGATTCCTTATGTAGAATGGACATGTGAAATATTATGAATCTAGAAAGCTTAAAGAAATGATAATATGTATGTAATGTATGAATTAGAACTTTTTGTTGTTATAAATGCATTAAAAATGTGGAGGCATTATCTCATGCCCAACAAATTTGAATTGAAAACATATCATATTGGGATAAAAAAAATTAAAAGTAAAATCTAAATGTAAGATGAATAATATGGTTGGAATTTTTATGTAAGTTTGATTTTGATATCAAACATATTAAAGGCAAGGAAAAACACCTACAAACCAAATTTCAATTCACCTCAATGGGGTATTTGACATCAAATTTGGATATGGATTCCAATAGGAGGTTTTGCACAACGATTACCGGTCATGAGACTTGGCCATGGTGGAGGAAAGTAAACAAGTGCCTTGGTATATTACCAAATCTTCTTGAGCTCAAGAACCTTGAATGATTCTTCAAAACAATGCATGAGTCCTTTAGAGGTTTCTTTGCGGGAATCCAAGTGGAATAGAAGCACCATGAGTAGGTTTTGTGCACTAGAATTGGGTCTTGATGCCTAAACATGGTTAAGGGGGGGAACAAGGGTCATAATCTCTAATTGAACCTTATCAAGCTCAAGAAACATGAAAAAACCTAACAACTATGACATGCCTTCATTAGGGGGTCTCTAGCCTAAGAGTTGGATATATGTGCCATTAAGTTAATTTGCAAACTATGGATGGGTGTTGGGGCCTTAACCATGGTTATGGTAGGGAAAAAAACCTAAATTCCTTGACCGTTATTAAAGGATGAAAAAAACAACCTTAGGTCCTAAACATATCTTCTTAAGCTTAAGTGACATGAACACATCCTTCGATTACTACATGAGACTTTGGATGGGTTATGGGGCCTTAATATCATCAAAGAATAAAAATAAGTGCCTTAGAATCTTATTGAAGCTTCTGGAGATCAAGATCATTTAGAAAGTCCTTAAAATAACTCATATGAAATATATAGGTGCTATTTGACCTTTGATTGGAATACAAGTTCCATGGATAGGTTTTATAGAGTGAAAATGAGCGTCACAACATAAACATGGACAAGAGGAAAATAATGGGATTAATCCCTCTTTGAACCTTTTTTAGCTTAACCACCATGAACAATTCCTATAGAACCATGACATGAGTACTTTCTAGGGAGTCTTTGGCATTTGAGTTAAATATGGGCATCATTACAAGGTATTGAGCATGATGGACAATTCTTTAGTCCTTAACCATAGTGGACGGATAGAAGTGAGAGCCTATATCCATAAATATCTGTTTCTAATGTTCAAGCACCATGGATGGGATATCAAGCCACCACATATTCCCTCTCTAGGCTGATAATTTTCTCTAAGTAGGATATGGGTGCCATTCCTAGCTTAGTCATGAACCAAGAATGGGTCTCAAGGTTTAACTAATGTTAGGGGTGGGAAACAAGGTTGTTGTACCCTAAATGGATGTTTTGAGGTTAAATTCCATGAAGAAAACCTACAACCCAAGAAGCTTCTGAGGATTTATCACTAAATGCATCCTTGAGCCATCACATAGGACCCTTATATGGTAACTCAAGACTAATAGAGAGATATATACACCATGATTAAACCACAACACATGCCCTAAACATGAATGTGTCTAGGGCCCACACTAGAAAGGTTTGGGAGGCATGGTTAGGGTTCTTTAAAATCTGAGTGGGATATGGGTGTCATGAGTAGATTTTCTGCATTGTAAATGGATGTTAGGGGTAAACATGGTCAAGAAGGTAAATAGAGGGAAAAATATAAATGAACCTTCTTAAGCTCAAATGACATGGTTAAGGGATGAAAACACTTAGGCCTTAAACCCCAAGCATTGCTTCTCAGCATAAATTTCCATTAATAACACTTGCAAACCACAACACAAGCCCTCTCTAGGGGGTATTTAGCACTAAAGTTTGATATCAATGTCATTACGAGGTTTTTTGGACTAAGGATGGGTCATGAGGCCTTAATCATAGTTGAATATGGAAAATAAGTGCCTCAAGATATTTTTTGAATTTTCTAGGGATAAAGAGCCTTGAAGAAGTCCTTTATCCAACACATCATTCCTTTGTAGGGGTTCTTTGCATTCCTCTAAGTGAGATACACAATGAATAGGTTTTTTGAAATAGAAATGGGTCTTGATTTCTAAACTTATCCAACGAGGTAAATAAGGTCCTTGTGCTCTAATTGAATCTTCTTGAACTCAAGCACCTTCAACAACACCTAGAATCCATGCAATGAGTCCTCACCTAGGGGTGTTTGGCCTAAGAGTTGGATATTGGTTCCATTAAAAACTTTTCACACCATGAATGGGTAGTGGGCCCTTAACCAAGTTCATGGTAGGGAAAAAAACCTCAAACTCTTGACAATGTTTGAGGGAGGGAAATAACATCCTTAAGATCTAAACATAAATTTTTCAGATCACATTCCACCACATGGGACTATGGATGGGTTGCAAGAACTTGGCCATCATCAAGAAATGAAAACTAGTTCCTTAGGATATTATTGAAGCTTATTGAGGTTAAGAGACTTCAATAAGTTGTCAAACCAACACATAGGAACTTTGCAGGCTATCTTTGACCTTCAAGTGGGATACATACACCATGAGTTTTTTTTGGTACTAGAAATGAATTTCAAGGAATAAACATGGTTAGGGCAGAAACAATGACATTAATCCCTAGTTCAACCTTATTGATATTAAACACCATGAACAACACCTAGAAACCACGAGATAAGCCATCTCCAAGGAATCTTTGGCATCCGAGTTGAATATGGGTGCCATTACAATTCCTTGGGCATCATGGATGGGTATCAAGTCCTTAACCATAGTTAGGAGAGAGACATGTGAGCCTCTATCCCTAAACCTTTCTTCTTAGCTCAACCACCATGGAAAATTCCTTGAACCACCAAATATGACATCAACAGGATATTCATCACTTATAAGGGTGATGTGCACACCTTGATTAGGTTAGTTGTGAACCAATAATGGGTCTAAAGGCCTAGCCAAGGTCAGGGGAGGAAAACAAGGGATTTATTTCCTAAAATGATTACACTCCACAAAACATTCCCTCTCTTTGTTTTTTTTTAATGAGTGGATTACCAAGGGACATTATGATGTTTTTAGCCCATTTAATGGCACTATGGGTCTTGAAAATGGTCAAGAAAGTACAACAATCTCCTTAGAAAAATGATTCAAGGGCTTAAGCATCATGAAAGTTGCATTGAAACACCACATATGACCTTTCTATAGAATCTTTGGCTTCTAACTAGGATATGCATACACTTTATTGCTTTGGGGTACTAGTGATGGGTCTAAAGTCCTAACCATGGTAAAAAGGTAAAATAAGAGCCTTATGTAGGAAAATGAACCTTCTAGGCATCAAGCATTTTGAACAAGGCCTCTAACCACAACAAATTCCCTCTTTGTGGGGTGTTTCACCTTTTAGTGGTATTCTAGGCAACATTAGGTGTTTTTTCACAAAGGGGATGGGTCTAGGGACCTTGACTATACTAGAAAGAGGAAAATAGGCTTCCTACCCTTAAAATAAGGCTTCAGTAGTGCTTAATATTTATTTTTGCAACATGTTAGCGTGAGAGTTTTACATGTTTTTATTTTTTGTAACACACACAAGCACATTATTAATTAATGCATGTGTTTCTATGGATTTGGGAAAAAGGAATTATCTATATCTATATGCATTGGACGAGTTTGTTACTTTGGTTTTAACTTTAGACTGATAGAATTTGTGGTTTGGGATGCATAATCAAAATAACAAGTCATTTTCCAACTCCCTATTTCCAATGAGGTTTTTAAATGTGGTCAACATATTTAGTTGCAATGAAACTATACATATTTATAGAGCTTTGTATTTATATTCCACACACACAATTTTTTTTTTTTTTTTAATATATCATAATTTCCAACAAAAAATTAGTTGATTGATTATATTAAGACCTTCAAACGCGATATTAGAGACCTTGTATAGTTAAGGGATTCATTAACTTCAATAATTTATAAATAATATATAAAATTAACATGAGAAAATATGCAAAAGTAGTGGGGCACAAGAACTTATTGTTACCTACAATTGTACAAAAAAAATTTCAAGCAATTCGATCATTTAAGTACTAAACTAACTTCTTAATACAAACATATGCATTATATTTCAGAGTAAATGTAACATCTACCACTGTGAGAAGAACGTTTTTTTAATTTATAAAAACTTTCCATAAATAAAATTTATATATTCCAGAAGTTGATTTGATTTTCTATGTTTCATCTTTTTACACCATATTCTAATAATCTATGCATGTACCTCAAACAATCATTGTCAATGATGACATGCCACTATGAATACTATCATTTTTTCAAATAATTTCTTGCATCAACATCAAGACCAAACTCCAGTCCCACTTTGTGTTTCTTTCCATTCACTCCCAAACATGTTAGCGTGATCGAATATAATTTTGGCCATAAATACCATTTCTCCATAACACAACAGAGATGGCCTTCAATAAATGCCAAGAACAATTTAAATGTAGTGAAATGACAAAGCATGGAATAACATAATTCATGGAAACAAATGCACATGTTAAAAGTTCAACATAATCACATATCCAACATCCATGAGATATACATTTCCTTAATAAAGAATGAAATTTAATTGCAGATTTATAAATAAGGATAGAAAACTTATTTTTTATCCAAAGATGACTGAAGACACTAGATGCACATGAGAAATTTTCCACCTAACCATACACATCAAGTGTTTATAGCATGTTGAAGTTGGGTTATGAGGCCACCAAAGTGAATGAATACAACGATAGGATTATGTAGCACACTCAAAATTATCTAATTTTTCTCATGGATTGCGACTAATTTGCTCACTATAGAGCACTCCAAGGACATCATTCAATGATAAAATAATTATGGCACTTTCTTCTACTACCCTACACAACATAAGGGAAGGTATTTTCCTTCTTGAATCAACACTCCCTTAGGATTTTTTACCCTCCAGTTCTCTAAGTGTAGGGAAAAGGAGACCAACCTGCTAAATGCTTTCTAAGATTACCCTAAGAGAATAGACCTTGGTCTCTAAAGTCATTAATGGGAAACAATAAATAGTGAGTGGAGGATTCCTAACTTTCCCATCCCTTGTTATTCTACAACCTATCTATCTATCTTCCAAGGTCTATTTTTTTTTATCCCAACCTTGAGTTGGTCACGTTTAGAGTCTAGATAATGTGTAACAATGGGGTGCAATATGAGAATTCATGCTATGAATTAGCATCAAAATAGTGAGAGTGTGCAAGGAATGAAATAATTTTTCCATGTGATAAGAGAATGAAGGAAACTTTACATTTTCCCACATTGATTGTACCTTGATCATGATTCCATAACTACATGAGGTAGACTTCCTCACCAACCTTTAGACGTGTTCCTGAATGCCTTTCTAAGTCAATGGGGATAAACAGGTTCATTTGAGGCACGCAATGAAAAAGAGGTGAGATATTAAGTTGACACTTCACAATATTAGAAGATTACTTTCCCATAGGCCCCACTCATATTCCTCTCTTTTGGATTCATAATCCCTCTTGTGTTCTCTATAACCATCTTAAACTATTACACATTATATTATAACACTAATATTCGCATAAGTTAAGCGCATTGTGGTAAGCCTACCACATGGACCATAAAATTGTATTACTACATGTATGTACCTAGATTTTCATTACTCTAGTTTTTCCCTTAAACTTGGTATTAACATGTATCATTCACACACATCCCATCACCTATTTATAATTTATACATAATTTAATCAAATTCCTTTTAAAAATCAAAAGTAAGACCTTACACAAGCCATATCGATAAGCCTCACTTCAAATGGGTTTTTCATATACACATCTTTCTCTTAATTCAAAATATAAAACAAATAACCTTATCATTTAGTTTTGTTAAAGTATGTATACACAAATTATAAAATATAACCAAAATATATGTAAATTGGATTCAAAACCACTTCAATTGCAAACTTTCAACTTTCATAATCACATTTCCAAATTCCAATAACCATTTGATTCATCATAGTTTTGAATCCACTTCATAATCTTATTTCCAAATTCCAATAATGATTTCATTAACCACAATCCCAAATCTTGATTCCCTAATTCCAATTGATCAATTTTATTTATTTTAAATGAGTACAAAATATGGTGAATTGATTCTAATTTCTGATCATCTATTGCACAATTTAATTCCATAATATGTGATTGCATTCACTATTAATACATTACTTATTCACCTTACACATAGACTCGTTGGGATTTGAGAAGGAATAGTTTTCAAGCTAAGTCAAGCATCTGAAGCTTGATGATAATTGATTTCTATTGTAATATCCTATCAAATCACAACCATCATTAATGCATTTATTTGTTTGTAGGATACCAATGTTAAGTTTTCAATAGTTATACAAGATCTAAAAACATTTAGCATCATAACCATATACAAAAGGATCACTAAAAGAAAGACAAGCACAACCACACAAAAGAACACAGATATTAATATCCTCGGAAACCCTCATGGGGAAGAAAACCCAACAAAACTTTCTTGATATGGAACTCAACCAAGTACAGTGTAAAACCCAAAGAATAGGACTTATAAGACCCCAAGAATAATATTGGGTTGCCTCCTCTCTCCCAGATGGACTACTCTTTCTCTCTCTAGCGCAACTATTGAGTTATACTGCTTGTCCAGATGAGGGAGGCGCCTCTCCTATTAATACAAATCAATTGAGAGGCTTAATAACCTAATTGGGTCAACTTCACCTTGTTTCCAGGTCCGACTTGCCTTGGAAGACTGAAAAATACATTTAATAATACTTTAGTGGGTATTGCTAACCTGACTTACAACAAAGGTTTTACCTCAATACTTTTCATGACCAAATGCATCAATGACATCCCTAATAAGGGGAACAACATCTATGGAAGGGGTAATAACAATAATAATACAAAATACAATATCTTCCACAGTTACATTTCTTTAACACTCCCTCTTAACAAGGAAGGTATTCTACAATACAACAACACGTATATACATTTGACTGGTGAATCTTTATGCCATATGAAGTTTTCACAATTACATCAACATCATCATCATCCATGGAACATCATCATCATGGACATCTCTATCATCATCTCGAGCATCATCATCTCTGACATCATCTCGAGAATCACCTGCACTATCAGTATATGCATACTGAACTAAATCACCCACAATATAAGATAAATGTTGGAACATCATCATATGCAATGGAATGCAGGAACTCATCTACAAGTGAATATAGGACCACTCTCCATAAGAGAGTACTATCATCATAGACCATCCTTAGCCTATCAGTGCTAGGACCACTCTCAAGAGAGTGTTCTTGTCTACGGGACCATCCTCATAGAGGATACCATTGTCTACAACTGAATGCAGATATCGTCCACAACTAAATGTAGTACCACTCAACATATGAGAGTGATATCATCTGTAGGACATCCTAATCCAATCAATGCTAGGACCACTCTCAACAAGAGATTGGTCTTGTCCACTATACCATACTCATAGAGGATGTCGTTGTCTGCAACTGAATGCAGATCTTGTCCGTAACTAAATGCATGACCACTCAACATATGATATTACTATCATCATAGACCATCATCATCATGTTAGTGCTAGGACCACTCTCAAGAGAGTGTTCTTATCTATGGCATCATTCTATAAGTGCATGTAGGATCATTCTCCTTAAGAGAGTACTATCATCTACAGGACCATCCTCAGCTGGAAAGGGCTAGGACCACTCTCAATAAGAGAGTGTTCTTGTCTGCAAGACCATCCTACAAGTGAATGTAGGATCAATCTCCAGAAGAGATTACTATCATCTGCAGGGCCATATCTCGTTGGGATCTTCCTCTTTGAAGATACGACCAACCATCATGGGATCTTCCTTGTGAGGATTCCACCAACCATGTTGGGATCTACCCTTAGTGATACAACGATTCATACTAGGATCCACCCTTGGTCATGTGACCAACCATATTGGGATCTATCCACGAGGATATGACCAAGATCGCTATACCGTGATTAAACCATTGGGGCTCATCATTAATTATTTTCTTGTACATCTATCATAATGGAAAACTCGACTGACCTTCTCTATACTGGAATACCATTACCATATCATTATCTCACCATCACTCCCTCTTTCTAGGGAGGTTCTTTCGGACTACACCAAGCTTGTCTCGAAAGTGTTCAAACTTTAAATGAGAAGAGGCTTAGTCAACACATCAGCAACTTGTTCCTCTCTTCACAACTCTTCTCTGTACCATGTCCCTGACTTTATGAAACATCGGGTTCTTTGTTAGCTTGATGCAACTATGTTTGTCATAGTAAACAATCCTGCCAATAGTTTGTGAAGCCAAATTGATTTGCTACAAGATGAAAATGTTGCAATGTAATCATCCTCTTTCTGCTAATCCATGAGATCACACATTGATTCCAAACATCCTGAAGTGTTATTTATGTCTTCAACACTTCCTCTTTGTATCTACAATGATTTCATCATTCCAGGTCATCGACATATCCCAGTATTCCACATTCAACCTTAAGGTAAACGTTGGAACCCACTTTACTCTTGGTAAATCCTTAGTCCATCAGGAAGTTGTCCATCCTGTTGAACCATGTTGAACTCGAAGATATTACGCAATCATTCCCTATAAAGTGGAGCACCATTCTCCCTCTGCGTGTGTACTCTATGTATCGAAACAATTTTTACTAGAGTGACAAGTAGTCTTCTCTAGAATTGATCTTCTATGTATCCATCTCATGTCAAGATCCTCTATCTTGAACTTTGTTGAAAATTTCGTCTTCCACCCATCTTGTGATATTGTCATCCTTTACAGGCTTCCATCTTCAACCTCATTGCAAAGGTTAAGATCTTCATCACTCTAGGTCATCTTCAAGCTCTTGAATGTGGTTATCCATGGGTTCTTTATGAGCATTTTGTGCACATGTGGTTCTCTGCTTGATATACACTTCTACTTTACTAGAAAAGCATGATTATGTCATGCCACAGTCTCCTCCCTCTTTCTGAGATAAACCACAGACCTTGATTTGTATCCCTCGATGTTGTCATATTATGCATACTTGATCTTGTAGATCCACATGGAAGAGACTACAGACTTCGTTTTAGGTCTCAAAACCGTATCCTAGACATCATTCCTCATGATCAACTAGCACTCTTTGATCATAGCTTCTTCCATTTCTCATTATCTACTTCTTCATAGTTGGAAGGGTCTACATCAATGATGTCACTCAACTACGCCGCATAACTAGAGTGTATCTAAGGCCTCTTACTTTAGTTGGTAGTCCTGTCATACTTTTCTTCATCTTGAATGATCTCTCGTGTCCAACTTGGTCTTCATCTCTCGAGGTGGATATACCGCTCTCTTTAGGTCATATCATGATTCTTATATTCTTCTGAAGCTCTTTCTTTCGCCACAGTGTCTCTGACCTTGGGAGCTTCAGGTTCATCTTCATGTATGTTTATTGGATTGTATCTTATAACTGAATTGTCATCACTTGTTCTTCGAAACAAATCTCATCTTTATTTTCTTGTAGGTGATTGTATGCGATCTTTCCTACAAGTCAAATAGTAGCATGGTTAGAAACATTACATAACACATTCATAATGACAAATTCTTATGCAAAAAGATATAATCATGCACCTATTTTATCCAATACAACATTCATCCATATCTTGTATAAACATAGAAGCTTTCTAGATACCTTCCATCTCTACCATAACATTATTGAGATTGTGCACTAATCTCAATATGCCAACAAAGAGGTTTCATTATAGATAAGTAGCAATGGAACGTTGTATAGGACCATAGGCCACTTACCCATCACATGCATATTAGTAGTATATTGTTCATTAATGCAAGCATTCTATCCTACATAATACATTTCCTTGAACATAGATATGTACCTAACTAAACAATGTCATTTAACCAACTAGATATATAGGAAATGACAATTCAAATACTTATCTTTTATTTGTTTCATGGGTGAACTCCTTCTTGATAAGAATAATTGGAGCCTTCTACTTCATCATTTGATTTTGGGAACCTATCTTTGTTTGTTTGGTGGGTGGACTCCTTCTTGATCCTTATGTTCTAGATCTTGCTACTTCATCATCTAATTCTAGGAACCTATCTTTTTTTATTTGGTGGGTGGATTCCTTCTTGATCCTTATGTCCTAGAGCCTTCTACTTCACCATTTGATTCTGGGAACCTATGTACTGGTCCTGAGTGTCACCAAATGCATTCCTTCTTATCCAAATATTGAGACGGATAAGAGTATGGTCTTTGTATTCACTAATAGAATCCATGTTCCTCATTACTTGAGGAATATTCTTTTCCTTCTCTAAATTAGTTGGTTCATCATCTTTAGTGGTGTGAGCATGATGTCATTTTTTGTTTGACTTCTTGTTGAAGGAGGCTCTATTTCTGGGATGATCTCTAGAGTAGTGTCCCTTATCATCAAAAGTGTATTATTGAATGTTGGAAGGATATCTTCTGGATTCCTTTTGTCGTATGTTGTGGTGATGGTCCTCCTTCTTTCTATGATTTCTTATGGATTAAACTATGATAGCTTGATCTATAGTTTCTCCCATATTCTCATCTCTTTCTATGAGCAGAGCTTCTTCTTGTGTGCATTCTTCCCATAGTCTGCTGAAAGAGGTCAGCTTCCTTCTTGCACATATTCCTTGAGTGAATGAATCCCATGATATTGGGAGGCCATTCAAGGTTGTAATCTTTGCTTCTGCTTTTTCAACATTGTCTCCAATGGCTTGTGGTTTCTTCTTGATCTGAGATATTCCTGTGAAGTAAGATTGAATGCTTTCTAACATTTTCATCTTCACATCCTCAATTGAGTTCTCAAGGTCATCTTCTTGTTGATATTATTTCCTTCATACAAGTTTTTCGTCGTATCTAACATATCCTTGGGAGTCTTCAAGGATGATACATGTGAGATATAATGGAGACGAAAATAATCCTCTTGGCTTTGTCCAAGTCCTTCTTGTGCTTTGTATTCATCTCCCTCTGGATATACACCTTCTTCTTTGTCATAGTTCTCCAAGTCATGCTTCTTCAGGTATGAGAAGAACTCTATAATTCCATGCACATCAGTTCTTGACTCCTCCAAGCTTGGTATTGTTTTTCATCATGATAAAAATGAGAATCTCAAATGGAAATAGAGAGGATAAAACTTACCAACGATATTGCTTCAACTTGATGCTTTCTTGAAATCTTTTTTGGAAGACTAGTTCTGATGGACCTAGGGTTTGACAAATAAACCATAATTTTTCAACGTAGATATATTTCATATTTGATTGGATAGAAAGATGTGCCTCCTCAAAGCGAGTTGAGCAACATACTTAGTTTCCCAAAACTGTGGACAGAATGGAAAAATATTTGATGCCCTAGTTTTCCCCAGCAGTAGAATTAGGTAAACAATTGAAGATCAAGAATGAGAAACTTCTTGCATATGTACATATGCTCCCTCCTAAGACGATTTTTATAGTCCTCCTTTTTTAACTGATCGGTGAAGGGAAGTGCCTGGAACAGGAAGCCATAGTTTTCTCCAATTTATTCTACATAATTGCCTGATCTTGTTTATGTTGTATCTCCAAAGTTCCTGCTCCTTTGGGTCTTAAACTTCATCTTGATGTATCTTGGTCCGTCCTCTTTCCAACCCCACATGTTAGAGCTGAGTTGGATTCTCCAAGTGGGATTTATGCAAGTTTTCTCGGGGTGACTTGTTTGAGATTTGTTTAACATATAGAACTTGTACGGACTGCCACGTGCCATTGTTTCACCTTCGGGGTCTGAAACTCTAACCAAAGAAATGAAATTTTGTTCCCTATCTGCAGCATCTTGCGAAATTTCATTTGGACCTTCCTAGCTATAGATATAGCAATTCTCCCTAGGTGTCATGTTTATGACTGTATTTTGGATGAGGTTGCAATCCTAATTTGGTGAAATCATATCTCCTGAAGTATAGAGAATATGAGGCTGAA
The DNA here is from genome assembly GCA_001517045.1 of Pseudotsuga menziesii. NCBI lineage: Eukaryota > Viridiplantae > Streptophyta > Pinopsida > Pinales > Pinaceae > Pseudotsuga > Pseudotsuga menziesii. The sequence continues at coordinate 349,868 of LPNX010196774.1, forward strand.
ACTTTCACAAAAGGTACAACAAGATTTCATGTTTTGCTTGTCAAAGTTCCAAATCCCGAACCTTCTCCAATATCGATTTATAACAAAAGTCCCAAGATGATGAGATTTTTATTTCTAGGGTTTTCAAGCATGAAACCCTAATCTTCAGTAGCTGAAGTTGCACCAATGTTTCGAATACACAAAGACTTCTTTCAGGGTGGATCTGATACCATGGTAAGTTTTCAATGGTTATACAAGATCTAGAAACATTTAGCATCATAACATCATAACCATATACAAAAGGATGACTGAAAGAAAGACAAGCACAACCACAAAAAAGATCACATATATTTATCCTGGGAAACCCTCATGGGGACGAAAACCCAGCAAAAATTCCTTGATATAGAATTCAACCAACTACAATGTAAGACCCAAAGAATAAGACTTACAAGACCCCAACTTCCAAGAATAATACTGGACTGCCTCCTCTCTCCCATATGGACTACTCTTTCTCTCTCTAGCGCAACTGTTGAGCTATACTGCGTGTCCAAATGAGGGAGGTTCCTCTCCTATTTATACAGATCAGTTGAGAGGTCTAATAACCCAACTGGGGCGACTTCTTCTTGATGCTAGGGCCAACTTTCCTTGGAAGATTCGAAAATACATTTTAATAATACTTTAGTGGGTAGTGCTGACCCAACTTACAACGAAGGTTTTACCTCAGTACTTTTCATGACCAAATACATAATGACATCCCTAATAGAAGGAACAACATCTCCGGAAGGGGTAATAACAATAATAATACAATATAGAATATCTTCCGCAATTACATTTCTTTAACAACCAACTTGCCAGTGGTGATTGCCAATTAATATTGTGTTTATCACTAAGATACCATCTTACCAAAGGTTATTGTTAATAAATGCTTGGAGCTCAAGGTTGCAGTGTGAGTGACACATGATTACAGGTTATGACCTTATAGAATAGAGTGGAAAACAATATAATCCTTGGGTTTATGGATCACATTTGTCAATATAATACAAATTCTCCATCAAATTTAGCCTAGGAAAAAGAACTATCAAATCACCTTATTTTGAGAAGTTTTCTCATTCAAATCTCTTCATTTTGGAAAAGTTTTTAACCCAAAATTGCAACCTAGATCCAATGCATCACACATTCTCTTCACAATGTTTTGCAATATTGGTGTACTATTCTCGTCCATTAATATGTTGATGTATATTCTCATTCAATTATGCTCTAAGATTCCACACTTGAGGACTAAGCATAATTGATGAAATCAAGAATCCATAGCAATTATCCCAAGCACCTTACATTATAGCACAGATCCCATCCAACAAATGATACTTGTTGCATAGAATAAACCATAGATAGCTTTGCAAAACATAGTTTAAAACAATTCTAAGCTTGAACAAGGACAAGGTCGTGGAGTAGAATTTTAAAGGCTTCCACAATATCTTGAAAAAAATACAATCATACTAAAAATAAGATTTTGTATCTTACATTAAATTACAATTGATCTTTAAATAAAAACATCATATAATAATTGAATGAGATTTATTTTTGACTTTATTATAAATTAAATATTTTAAAGTTTCATATCTATTAATTTTGATAAAAATAATGTTGATGCAATCTGCAGGAGACATGGTTGGCTGCCATTTTTTTTGTTGCCTGATGGCCCATTCTTAGAGGCTCTTCAATTACAATATTACAAAATTATTTTTTAGATGGCAAAAGTTGTTATGTCCTTCTATGAAGGATAAAATAGGTTGTGAAGGGCATTGAAGGCTTCAGATTTGAAGCTGCCTGCACTGCAAATAGATTGTGCGTTGTGAAGGGCTTTGAAGCCTTCAAATTTGAAGCTTGCCTGCACTGCAATTAATGCCATAGTAGTAGGAAGGAGGGAGAAAGAGCGTGTGAGCGAAGAAACGAATACATTTCAATCTTCCAGTGAGCTGAAATTATAGCAATTCGCCAATAGGCCAAAAACTTTTGATTTGTCTCACTCCGCTATATAATCCTACACCAGCCCTGAACAAAATTTAACTCTATAACTATTTACAAAAAATATATTCGCTTTGGCCTGGAACAAACAGTCTGTCTGCACAACCTGGATATGTGTAGTTGTCATTTTAAACGCATGGGTATTTAACAGTGCCCCCTTTAAAAAAAAAAATGAATACGGTTCAAAACCAAGGGTCTGGTCTGCTACACCTACACCCATTCTAGTCGAGGAAACGAAATTAAATGATATTTATGCAAATTTGGACAAGAGGAAAGTATATACGGAACAGAAATTAAAAATAGAAGCTTTATTGAATCAACCATGAAATCTTGTTCAATCGATATACAACTAAAAACTCGAAGTATCTTAATCCTGTTTTACAATTCTAGAGTCTGCAAACGTTCCTTACACCAAGCGAGTACTGTGCCTTCGCGCTGTTCTCTTATTCAGCCTGGGTAGACAAGCGGTTGAGCAAGTTCAACTTACTCCATGGTAGCTCGACAAACTCCCTTCCTCCAACGTATGGTCATCAGCCCCTTTGAATGGTTCTGAATTTGTTTTAACATTGCGAAACCTCCTTATTCCCTGAGCCAAAGGATGCTTCTCCATCACGTTTAGTCCCCCACTCATCTTTCCCAGGAGCTGATAATGTTATAATCGCTAGAGCATTACCCATATAATCCTTATTCGCAATACAATACAAAAAGAAAATGATTGAAATTACAAAAATCCATATAAGATCTATGACTGAATGAACGACTGACCAGTCAAAAACCGTCGGGCTGCTTGGAACGTTATTACTTCGGCATCTATTTTCTCTTTCTCGCGGTGTAACTGCCGAAAAGCATGCCAAATCCAACCAACATAAATGCAGTGTTCACTGATTGTTCAAATTCATGGCAAACAAGAAAACGGATAGAAAACAGATCAAGGATAACCCTACCAGAAGCTGGCGAGATTGGAGGGCTTGAGGGATTATCCATAGACACTGAACGAAGATAATGAGGAGCCTTACGAATGGTGATACTCTGCGTTACTTTTCTTGACTCATCATCATTCGATTGTCGTTGCCCTGCACTATCTCTGCGTTCCCTCAACCCTCTTAAACTCTCTTCGGCCTCTGCAAACATTTATGACCGAAAATTAATACTTGGAATCTCCATGAAATTGCAAAAAAATATAATCACATCGAAAGATGCCAAATCCATTTTGTGGTCCGAGTGTCTCGAATCCATCACTCTACAGGCCGGAGGGTATAATAAACATTAAGACTAACGCAACTCCATTGAGAGAAGCAAAGCTCCGGTGGGGATATTAGCATAAATCCTCATGGATCTATGCTCGGGTGAGCGAGTAAATCTTTGTAGGCTGTTATGAGATTGTAAATTTCAGAGTTGTATACTCAGACAGATAGTCAAGCTATAAAATTGGGATCAAATACAAATATCATCAATAATTCATACAAAACAACCAATTAACCTGGAATGGAGCGGTTTGCCATGGCGAAAGTAGTACTTCGAGTTTTCCTGAGTCTACCGAGGCCACTCTCAGGGCAAGGGCCTGCCAGAGTATCGTCCCACAGCTTATCCAACAACCCCATTGCGGTTAAACAGATTGTATTATTCAGAAATTGTAAATCGAAATGATAGATATCGTCTACTTTAACAAATGTCAAATGGTACTCGAGACTATGAGATCCTTAGAATCCTCTCCATTTATCCCCTTTATAGGAATCGATCACCTTATTATGGAGGAGTCTACTGTCTGACCATAACATGGTTGAGAATAGTAGTGCCTGATTCACAGACTGCGCACGATCCCACACCCCAGTTGTTCGCGAGTTTTTTCTCGGTGCCTCGTCAATGTAGATAAGGCTATGTGCTCACGTCAGGGAAATACGGTTTATCTAATCCATTGCTGACATGTAATGAAAACCACGCGTGGTATCACGTGATGGGCGACATCATTACGTTGCTGACAAGGCTACTTGTATTTATCCACATGGTAGAAAGAGGAGCAGTATAAGCGTTCACCAAATCGCCCCCGACTCACCGGAATCCCGCAGAGAATATTTTGCTGAAACAACGAGTTCGACGATTTAAATTACAATTTGGGTAATCTGGGTCGTTTTGAAATAGGCCATTTCGTAAAGATCAACTAAATTTAATCGCAGAAATTTTTTAATTGAAAAAATAACACTTTCTGTTAACAATCTATACAAAATTTGCCCATAAAGCGGGGCGATTTGGTGAACGTTTATCCTACGCTGTAAAAAGTAAGCTGCAATCTTCGTGTTTTGGAGGGCGTTCAATTTCCCAAAATAAACAAATCATCAGGTTATTGAGGGCTAAAAATATTTTACATGCAGCAGAGTAATAAATGCTCTGGCTGCAGCATTGTGAACCCTTGGATCTCAGCATTGAGATCCAAGGGTTCACAATGCTGCAGCCAGAGCATTTAGTACTCTGCTGCATGTTTAATATTGTTCTCCGTTAGAACAAAGTGAAAGCATACCTTTCTAACATATTAGTTACTTAATAAAAAATGGATCGCCATAATACAAGCTTGTCACAAGATAAAACTGAATACGTCAATGTCTTAATAGGTGAACAATATATTACATGCCCCCACACGCCCATTAAACATGTTAGAAAGGTATGCTTTCACTTTGCTCTTAGGTTTGATGGTTGTCTCGACTTATTAATGAAAATCTTATTTTTTCATAATTAGCAATTTTAGAAATTTATCTTTAACTAGCATTGATGTTCAAATCTTTTGTAAAGGTAAGAAAGCATATCTTGTCTTCAAAAAAACAAAGCATATCTCGTCTTTGAAAAAAAAACAAATAAGAAAACCGAAAAACAAGATAACAAAGCATATCTTGTCTTAAAAAACGAAAGGAAATGTCACCATATCACTATGGAATGTATGTTATAATACCAATTTGCAACGTAACCAACTACTCAAATTTTATTTAAAACCATTAGGGTAATGTACTTACTTCAAAGTAAGATCATTTACTTCGATTAGAATGTGAGAGGTTGAATCTCAAAAATTTATTTAATACCATTATGGTTATGTACTTAGAATGTGAGATGTTGATATTACTAAAGTGTTTTATAAGGTTTTAAATTTTATTTAATACCATTATGGTTATGTGTTTACTTTGCAAGTAAGATCATCAATTAATTGGATTAGAATGTGAGATTAAAGTGTTTTATAAGGTTTTAAAAAGGTTAAGATGCTTAAGTTTATTATTTGGATTAAAATGTGAGATGTTGATATTATTAAGTGTTTTATAAGGTTTTAAAAAGGTTAAGATGTTTTGAAAAAGTAGGTTTATTTATTTGGAAAGTAAGATTATTTACTTGGAATAGAATGTGAGATGTTGATATTGTTGAAGTGTTTTATAAGGTTTTAAAAAGGTTGAGATGCTTTGAAAAAGTAGCTTTGTTTATTTGGAAAGTAAGATCATTTACTTGGATTAGAATGTGAGATGTTGATATTATTGAAGTATTTTATAAGGTTTTAAAAATGTTAAGATGGTTTGAAAAAGTAGGTAGTTAAGTTGTTTTGTTTTGTTTCTCTTTTTAATAATAATAATCTTCTATATATGTGATGGTTTTTCATATAAAGTTACAAATAATGATGACTAGGGTTTGGCTTTAGTTGACCACTTATATTCCTTTCAGGGTTTAATGCGTGTCTCATCTTGTTTGTGAATTTTAATATTTTTATTCTGCATTTTCTAGCTTAGATTCCACTATTGTCGAAGACCTCATGCACTCTTCATCTCTAGTCATGGCAATAACATTGGTTCCTCCTCTCTATCCTCCAACAACTTCTTAGCATGGTTGGGAAACTAATGTCTCCTCCCTTCCAAAATCTTAATCTTTATCCTTGGTGTG
>LPNX010196774.1:355786-450347 GCA_001517045.1 Pseudotsuga menziesii
GAGGGCTAAGATCAAATCCTCAATTTTAGTTGTTGGTTAATGGTAAAATTTGATCTATAAATGAAGGCTTGGATGTCATCCTTCAATCCCATCACTAATTCTCTCTCTATGGCTCCTACTTGGGTTGGAATCCCCATTCTTCCTCTTCATTTCTAGGGTTTTGATTCTATCTTTCCTATTGGCAATGCTCTCAATAAGTTCCATTTTTTAAGTAAAGAAATGGAACACAAAGGCATCACTACGTGTGCATATATTTATGTATATGCGGGCTTCAACAAAGGATTTCTAGCAAAAATCAACTTGGTAGCTAAGGACTATTTGTGAACCCAAAAGTTGAACTTTGAGCGAATGTCCTTTTGTTGCAAGATAGGCTATGAAATAGGGCATGTTATTGTTTTCAAATGTACCTTGGGGCTATCAGGGTGTCTAAGGGACATATCATTAGCTCCCTGAGGCTAATGGATTGATTTTTAATGCAGCAGATAAACCCTAAACATTTAATTTCTATTTTTCTCAAAATTAATTGTGACACAAAATACAATAATTTAATATAAATTTATTAACACATCCAATATCTTATTTAAGGGTTGGAAAGACTTCTTATCATCATCTAACATCATAAAACCTTCAATCCAAGCCATATAAAAGATGATAACCACTTCTAAAAGCTAATTATTCTTATTCACAGTTAACTAATAATTAAGGTGTCAATTATGACACTTAATGCGCAAATGTTGACACTTATCACAAATCCAAATGATTAACAAATAACCAACTATTAGCAATCCCAATATATTAATAACATATAGTTACATGTAAAGAAGGCCTAATTTCCAAAATTACAATAATTAATCATGGTAATTATGAAAGAGAGTCCATAAGACTAGTTAACTAGTTTTCCAATATAAGCAGCTAGTCTTTTGCAAAATCAACTAGTAATCATGTCATTAAACCCAAAAGAAATCATATATCCATTAATGACATATTTCATCATGCACCTACAGAGTTTTATTTGCATATCAGTCCAATTGCACATAAGGTGATCTTTTCCGTCATTCCAATGAAACTAGTTAACATTTACCGCAAGGAATTGAGTCTAAATAACTAAACCAAAATGCAATGCATCCATAAGTAAAGGATCACACCTGTTAAGTAGCCACCTACAACACAGTAACATGTTATAAACATATTGCATGGATGTAGATTTCTATTTTTACAAAAACAAAGATTTCAATCCATAGCTAGTTATCAATTTTCACCGCAATGTAACTAGTTTCCAATTTAACTTTCGAAATGAAAAATAAAAAGAAAGATATTACTAATGTATCTCATGGAAAACATAGCAGGGGTCACCTACAGTCATATGTATGTATCTTTATTCCCATATACACTCCATTAAATAACACACAAAACTAGATAATTCTACTCATTCAAAATGACTAGTAATTCTAGGAATCACTAAAATAATTAAATCCACATTTCATAGAATCATTCAAATGCCATTCCAATTATTAATAACATGTTTTATAAATCATAAAATAGGTATATATCATTCGAACATTTCTTCAAACACTTCATATGAAAATTCACAAATCTACTCAAAACAATTCCATTGAATTGAAAGAGATAGAAATTGGAAATTGATCTAGAATTTTAGTAGACATTTCTCAGATACTATCAAGAATATTTATCCTCACATTCTCACAAAAATTTCAATTGTATTTATCATACATAAGAATAAGAATAACACTCGGGCATTTTTACAAACATTTCACGTGCCAAGTATCCAAACTATGCAAAACAATCCAATCAAAGAACCAACTTTTGAATAAAAGGTAGAAGCATCAAAGAGACTTGTATTAAACCATTCCGAGGCTACAGTAACATAAAAATACACATTATATAATGAAAATGGGAGGAAATATCAATTTTATAGCAGATGTGCCAAAGAATAATTTCCTCAAGCAATTTGTGTAGAAAATCCCAAAACTAGTTTCCAAGTCCTTCACAAAATTTACTTGCATAAATAGATTGAATTCCTTGAGAAATTTCTTCCATGAATAGCTCATATGTTTCATCAAATATTTCAGGTGCATCCATAAATAAATCAAATCGAAGCCAAATAAATTAAACAAACATAAGATAAATCACTTACCTTTGCCAAATACACAAACAGAATTGACTGTGCCATGTTCCACCCAGCCGTAGATACAATGCAAGCAAAAAATAACTTTTCAATGGTCACCCCCGATCTATAACCATGATTCTACAAGCAAGGGCACACTCAACCACGAATTCTCTCAAGAAACCAATCCAACCACAACCTAATGGCAAGTGTGGCCTCTACTTCCACTCCAGGTAAATTCCAGTGGCTCTAGGACAACAATTCATCCACAACCCAATAACAAGTAGCACATCCAATCTAGAAAAATTCCAGTGGCTTCAGGAAAAACTCAAATCCAACATAGTGGACCTAACCCCTGATACCAAACCAACATCCCCATAGGTAATACACAACTTTTTCCAACCTCAAATCCAATTGCAGTGGACCTCACCCATGTTTCCAATCCAGGATCTCCAAAGGAAATTCCAGGACATACACCAGTGGCTTCAGAGTAACTCAACTTGGGCACAGGCTCAATAAGGGCCCATTAACTAGTGAAATATCATACTAATATTAGCAAAATCAAATTCACAGATACCAAGGCAAGAGGCAAGAGCATGGACAATGAATCAAGAGAGACTAGCCAACATAAGACAAAATCGAATTCCTCAAGAGAAATTCAAATTGGGAGAGAGAGACATGCACAAGGGATGAGTTACATTCCAAAAATAACAAATAGGAGTTACACAAGGATTTACATAAGGAGTTACACAAGGATTTACACAAGGAGGTACATAAGGATTTACACAACTTTTGAGGTGTCAAGACTAAAAATAGCCAATGATGGCACACTTGAGTGAGTGGGGATTACAAAACCAAGTGTAACCTCCAAAAAGGAGTTACAACCCCACCAAAGGGACACACTAAACCAACTCAAGAGGATGCACTTATGACAGAGAGACTCTAAAACTAATAAAAAATAATCCTGGAATAAATGAAATCAAGGAGTAACATAACACATGAGGGTGCACAGTAAAGAGGGTCCACCAAGTCGAAAAGAAGGGTGTATAACATAAACATAGACGTAAACACAAAGGTAACACTTTTCCCATAAATCCTTGTTCGTAACATCATGGTTCCTCATACTCTCTTTTGTGGAATAGGTCGATCCAATTGCTTTATTTTATTAATTAGTTAATAATGTTTCCTACCCCAAACTCCTAGGAGTGATCATTCTCAAGGACCCCAATTAGGAAATATACATGGCGGGATGCTGTAAGAAAGAATGTCAACTAATCAATAAATTTTCCCTTCAATAAATCAATATTATCACCCTATTCAACCAATTCCAAACCCAGATTAAGCATCCTTTGCAATCTATATAGTTATCTATGGGAACCTCCTCACTCCCCTTCATTAACAAAATCTCCCCTTTCACTAGAAAGGAAGACAAAAACTCCTCTTGGTCATGTAAATATCTCTCAACTCACCTCTAAGTTGCATGTGAGTTAGGGTGACCAAGTAGAGGATATAGAGGTAGATCAAAATATTTAGAAAGACCCACCAAATCAAGACAAAGTGAGACCACAAGATATAATAACGTCAATCGAGGAATTGAAAGAAGAACGCACAACATTATTAAAGAAGAAGAAGAGCACTCTAACACCTCGATGAATGACAATAAGAAATTGACATCAAAACTTATTTTAGTTATATATCGTTTCTATATTTTATAATGGTCATAGTTTCTCCATATTTTCATATGTATTCTAGGTAATGAAAGATAATTTGAGCACATAAAATTTTAAAAGTGAGAAGTCTAACGATACCAAGAAAAGTAAGGAAGACCTCCCACTTTTGGCCTTGACACTAATACACAGGTGCAAAATTGTGATGGTTTTTCATTGCTATTCCCACATTTTGTCGTCTCACTTGCGACAATAACAGTCACGACGTTTCGTGGCACTTATTGCATGGATATATCGACGAACTTTCTAAGTCGTCGATACAGAGATGAAAACTGGCCGCCACGTGTCTTCTATACGGTGGCCTTGAAATTGACTTTTTAGCATTCATTTTCTATGTTTTGTTGCTCTATCGAAACTGTTGTTGTCCCTATAACGACGAAAATATGGCCAAAACTTGCTACACAAAATCTAGTTTCCACAAAAAACCATGGAACATGTTCGATGATCATGTGTCTCTTTATCGACGAATTCTGGAATTTGAACAGAAAATGTTTCCACGCATTCATCCCTCTATCGACACAGTTTTCGTCCCTATAATAACGAAAATATGGCAAAAAACTGCCAGTTTTTTTTGTTTCCACGCAAAACCATGGATCATGTTCAACGAAAGTTTGCCTCTCGATCGACGAATTCTAGAATTTAAACAAAAATTTATTCCACAGGTTCATCGCTCTATCGACCAATTTGTCATCCCTAGAACGACGAAAATATGGCCAAAAATAGCTAGACAAAATCTAGTTTCCACGTAAAACTGTGGAACATATTCGATGAAAGTTGGTCACTCTATTGACGAATTCTAGAATTTGAACAGAAATTTCTTCCACACAAAACTGTGGAAAACCAAACACTTTCGACGAAATATGCAAGTTGAACGGCAATTGTTCCACGAAACTGCGTCTCTATAGCGGCGGTATTCCTAGAAAGCCACCCCGGGTTTCAATTGTTTTGCAGTACTTGCAATGAAAGTTGGTCAATATTGAGACTAAACCTGGAGGTTTCAAAAAAAAATTGAAAAACCGTGGAAAGGCACCTTCCTTTCCACTATTTTGGATCTTTAATACGTGCTTGTGAACAAATACATACTATATTTTAAAGACAAAGAAATGGATAAAATATAACACAGGAAAGGTGATTTATAGAAAAGAAATATATCGGGAAAGTAAGATATGGGAAAAAATTATTCAAGTAAAAGGAAAAAAAATAAATGGTAAGTTCAGGGGGGAGGTCAAAAAATGTTAACTGGGTCTAAAAAATAAGGCATAATGATTTAAAAAGTGCCCAAAAGTACCCAAAGTGCCCCTAAGCACCCTAATTATTGCCTCAAAAACTTTTTTTTCCGATTAGGATGCACAGATTCATAATAATTGGCTAAAATACATAATTAGAGGCTAAAGTGGCACCTCTTAGAGCGGATTCTATGACAAGGTAGGAGGGTACGTCTATAAAAATACCATCGATAAAATACGTTGTAACCACCACAGGGATTGTATAAACATTAATTAAATTATATTCTAGGCACCACTGAGAGATGATTTCTATGATAAGATAGGGGGGTACATCTATAAAAATACCATCGATAAAAGATGTAGGCACCACTGGGCTCGGATCAACTTATTGTGATCCAAAATCAGGTTAATCCCATTGGGGCTTAAAGAGCACACAAGGGCTTGGAAGGATGCCCATAGAGCTTGGAAGAAGCCTGCATACACCTGTAGATACCCACAAAAGCTTAAAGAAGCCTACAAGTCAGAAGTAAAGTAAGCCCATGTTCTGAAGATGAAGGGAGCCTGAGCTTTGAAGACTGAGGAAGCTCGTAGGTGTAAATGAAGCCAAAGAAGGTCAAGCCTGCAATTTTCGGAAGAGATGAAAATGAAAAACTGATCCTTGTTATGCAACCACCTCAAGCATGGCCAAAATCGGTCAAAGTTAGTACCAAATATGCCCAGAAGAAAAAAAAATTCCCTTGAGCACATGATAGGAAAGAGACATGTTAATCAACAAAAAATTGACAACTTATTTCCATTATTTTACTATGCGTACAAAAAATTCATCATAGATTACCTTTTGGCATTGATTAGAAGTAGGTTGCACAGTTGAGCATGCAATTTGTAGTTTAGAAACCATATCAAAATTGCCTTGGAGACACTTCTCGTCAAATATCATCACTTGCTCTACTACGTGTGAAGAGGTACTAGTGATAATTGATCATACTACAAAAAACATATGGTGCATTGAATTCGTCTTTATTGAAAAATAAATAAATAGTAAAACAATAACTCAACCCCTAGGGAAAAAGAGTAGTTGTTCACCTGGAAAATCTGTGTAGGATCTTTGTAGTGCCAACTAGTGGTAAGTTGTTTTGATGTTGCTCATTATTGGAAGAGGTGAATATGAAAAGTTTATCCTTCTTATGCAACCACCTCAAGCATGGCCAAAATTGGTCAAGTTAGTATCAAATATGCCCATAAGATAAAAATAGTCCCCTAAGCACATGGTGGGAAAGAGACATGTTAGTCAACAAAGAATTGACAACTTATTTCTATTATATTACTAAGATTGATCTCATGTAGCAAAAAACTCATCATAAATTACCTTTTGGCACTGAGAAGTAGGTTGCACAGTTGAGCATGCAATTTGTAGTTTAGAAACCATATCATAATTTCCTTGGAGACACTCCTCATGTAATAACATCCCTTTATCTTCTACCTTTGAAGATCTAGACATATGAATTTATGGTCCACATATGTGCCATGCAACAACTGAAAGTTTATCATCACAGTAATCAGAACGTGTAAAATAGTGCAACCAATAACTGGTGTTAATCATTTAAAGTGCCATTTAGCATATGATTTCCAGATCTGTGTATGTGATAGCATAGATATAAAATACTAACTTAATGAAAATTTAGTGCCAATCTAACCATAATGTTATTATCATTCACTCGATCCTATATGTAAGCTCTGAAATATAAAATCATCAAGTCCCTTACCATCACCAACCTCTCAATAGCAATAGTTAGTACTAAGAAAATCCAAAACAATACTTAGTAAAATAATGTCAGAATTATATCATTGTGCATTCAGATATGTAAGGTTCCAGATCTCAGTGAAAAATCAGACTTACATTTACCCAGAAAACTAATGCAAATAGGGCAGAAAACTAATCAAATCAATAAGATATATTTATACAAATACGTCGCCATCTAAATAGTTTTGAAATACTAACTTGTTTTCTGTTTTGAGTGTGTAGAGAAGGTAGCTAGGGAATATGAGGTTTGCAATACATATTGCAGACCTGTGTTTGATAAAGGAGAGGGCTCGGATTGTGGGAGCAACAGGTCTGTGTTTTTAGGGTTTTACACATAAAAATTTTTTAGGGCTTTCTTTAAGTTGATAAAATAAAAGATACAAAAACACATAAAAATTAAGTCTAAAACCTAAGAGAAACAAAAATAACCTAAGCATAATATTTACAAGTATACAAATCAGAAAATTTAGTTTTGAAAGATAGATGAACAATTAGGGTTTGAAAAATTAAAATTTCTTAACCTAGGGTTTTATCATGCTGAAATTATAGGAAGAAGGGCCAAAAAAGTCTAATTTCTTCTACGTGATTTTTCTTCTATTTTTCTACGTTGCTAAGAAGCATTTGTGTTTTATGTAGAAGGTTGTCTCCTAGTTTGGATGATAGTCTAAAAGTAGTTATTTACTATTTGGTGTATCTCTTGTATCTTAATAGAATGAAATAGAATTTAAGGATAAAGACAAACACATTAAAGACAAAGAATACGTCAAAACCATTACATTATCATTGTCCTTTTGCCAGATCCATTCGCCCATACAATTTGATAAGAGTTGTCCATGAGATGCATTTCCATCACCAAGACCTACATAAATCATCAAAGACATAATTTTTATATGAGTAAATAGTATATAAGCAAATAAACAGTCATTTAAATCCTACTACAAAGTCCTGTAGAAATCAATGAACCGTGAAATGTTAAATTTATTAACAATTTTTTAAGAAATAGAAATGCATTTAAAAATTTACAACCATCTTTAATACATAGTAATAAAAGAGTATTTATACCTTATTGAGCTCCTCTATGTTTCGAGAACAGATTTATATTCCCTACTGAACAGTGCCAACCACGTGAAGGTGGAAGCTCATATGGCCCCTCCCCCCCTCACATCGCTCTCAATTCCCCATACCCAATAAATGATGTTGTTTACATAGAAAACATTTAAACATTCATGCATAACTAGGTTAGTCATCAAAACATAAAAACATTGAAGCATAATGAGGTCATTCATATAAACATTGTTTTAGACTAACAACATCGATATACATCCAAATACAAGTCATGAATTTACACATCTACTTTTTCTTTGATTTATGTTTTTTTGCATTGAAATAAACTGACAATAATTGGGATATTATCATCATCATTTGGTGGATTAGACAAGTTGCTCTAGGAGAATGCTCGCCATAATTTGTGGGTTGAAAGAAATGCCCACACCATATGGGAATCCTTTAGGTGGCTGTGTTTTCTACCTTACCATGTTATTACTTTGACCTGAAAATACCCAAGGCAGAAATTATGGATCTGCCAAAATAGGGTCTTAAGCAGCTTTTACATCATACTTCAGTAAAATGCCCACCGAGGAGAGAGAATGTAGTTCCAGAGGATGAAACTGGTCTTAATGGATTCATCTACTTGTCCTCCATCCATTGGATGTATTACACTCCAAGTTTGATGAAAAGTTGAAATCAGCTTTGAGACATAGGGTTTAAAGAAATTGACTAAGTGTCAAATCACAAGGTTGAAGAGGCATTTGGAAATGCCCGCAAATCTTGTCTAAGTGATGATAAATTCATCAAAAGGTATAGGCATGTTCTTTAATGAACTAGTTATCCATCCATATTCTTAGTTTTTCTTATGGTGACCACATGAAAAAAATATCAGCTTGCCAAAAGAGGTAAAAACATTAGCTTGCATATCCAAAAATATGAAAAATTGACCAAGTGTTGAAAACAGGAGGTTGAGAGCCCACTTGGAGAAAAATTGCAAGATTCATCTCTTTAACCAATAAATTCATCAGATGTTATGGGTCCATTCTTTGATGATCTGGGAATCCACTCATGATCTCAGTTTCCCTCTGGGTGTTCACACGTGTGAGATATGAATCTGCCAAAATGCCTCCTAGCACAGTAATGACTAGGGCCTGACAAAATTCACTAAGTGTTGAATTGAGAAGTTTGAAAGACCATTTTAAAGTGACTTCCAGAGAATGTGTATTTGTCAGTAAGGTTTTAAGGTGACATGGTCGTGTTACTAGTTGAGGTGGATACCTAGCCATACCCTCAGTTTATTTAAAGATGGTCAAGATGTGAAAAATATAAGTCTGCTAAAAGTTAGAAAAGTATGCCAGTACAGTCTTGGTGAAATAAAAGAGTAAGCTATAGTAAATTAATAAACATAAATTTATAAAGGGAATTCTACATATGTTGAGAAGGATTTTAGGATAGTATTTTGGAAGATATGATGTGATCGAAATTACAAAGCATATATTTAAGGAAGAAATGCTTGCAGAGAATTTAATGAAGACACATGTAGGCTACAATATTCTTGATAACCTTTGGACTCTTTGAGATATGCCAAACAGAGGCAACCACACTAACTACCATGGTATATGCCAAACAGAGGCAAAAAGATATAAGCGTCGTTGAAAAATAATACTTATATCAAATGTGTCTTTAAAGAAGAAAGAGGTATGAGGGTCAATTTACTGGAGTCAATTCAATTTATATCCCACGAGTCCTAGGGAACTATACATTGTTCCAAAATCCAAACTAGTAAATTGGAAAAGCTTGCAAAGTGTGTTGTAATTTAGGTAAAAGCGAGCATAAAAATAAAATAAAATGCTTCTTTAAAGGAGAAATAGGTCTTAGGTTGAATTGTACGCAGTCATTATAATTGCAGCTCCTATGGCACTCTACAAAATGTTTAAGACCCATAATAGAAAAAAATCACAAAATCTTGAAAACTGTGCCATAATCCATGTAAAACTGACAATCAAAGCAAAATTAGATGCGTCTTTAAAGGAGAAAGAGGTCTCACGTTCAAGTTTCGCCATAATCAGTTCAAATTATAGCTCATAGAGGACTTTGTTCTAGACCATTAAATAGAATAAGATTACACAAGCTTGCACTCTATAGAATGTTTTAGACATATAATAGAATAAAATAACAAAAGCTTGTAGTTTGTGCCATAATCAAGGTAAAACTAATTATTAAAGAAAAATTAAATGCTTAGAAGAAACACGTCTCAAGTTCAAAGTTTCGATAGAATCGGTTGAACCAGTTCAAATTATAGCTCCTACAGGACTTTGCACACTGTTCCGGACCATTAAATAGAAGAAAATTACAAAAGCTTGCAAATTGTGCCATAATTCAGAAAATTATACAAGAGCATGACTGGCTTGCAGTGCTCAACCCATATGTCTTTTACCTGAATTTAAGGAGGAGCTTCAGATGCTCGCTTTTACCTGAATTTAAGGAGGAGCTTCAGATGCTCCAATAATAGAAAACCCTTACTAGATCCACCGACAATAGAAGCAATGGTTTCACAGCAAAAAAATTATAATTTTAGTATGACTGTACTGAATCTGTATTGGTTCGGAAATTTGAAGTATTTTTCCAAAATTCCTACGTTGCTAGGGATAATGGGCTTACAGAATTCATTGGGCCCTTTGTTATCCTTTGGACTACAGCCGGATTGCCTCCCCTGGGAATGTCGGTATCCTCTGGACTGCGATCGAATTGTTTTGTTATCCTCTGGACTGTAGCTGGATTTCCTCCACTGGGAACGTCGGTATTTTCTGGACTGGTATCCCCTGCTCCTCAATTTACCACTGCACTTCTCATCAAATTACTAGTGCTCTGGATGCTGCTAATGAACTAGTGCATGGGAGTGAACTTGTTCGTTGTTGTTTTGCTAATGAGCTAGTGCGCGAGTGTCTTTGAATTCTATGTTTTTTGTTTGTTTATTTGCATATTTTATAGTTTGTGTTTTGTTTTGTTTTTTTATTTTGCATATTTACCTTTTGTTTAGTTTATTTTGGGTTTTTTTATTTGCATATTTTATATTATGTTGCATTTTAAATTAATTATAGTTAAACAAATCTATGTTTTTAATTTACTATAGTTTAATTTAATTTAATTTAATTTAACTAGGATTTTGTCATAATTTGTATTGGTTGCATTGCTTATAGTGAGATCCTGTACATAATTCCATTCAATGACGAACACGATGATGATGACGAACACGAAGATGATGGTGATGACGACAACAATGACAATGATCATCATCATCATTATCCTAATCATCATCCTTGTCATCGTCATCACCATCGTCTAATTCATTGTCTTCATCAATATCATCATCATCATCTTCATAATCATCATTGTCATTGTCGCCATCATCGTCATCATGATCTTCTTCATCATCTTCATATTCCTTATCATCATCATCATCATCATCACCTTCATCATCAACATCTTCGTTATCACCTTCATCATCTTGATCATCATCATCATATTCATCGTCATCATCATCAACATCTTCATCTTCATCATCATCTTCATCATCATCATCATATTCTTCATCATCATCATCATCTTCATCATCGCAATTTTAGGGGGAGCTCAGTGAATGAAGATGTCTACATGATAGGGGGAGGAGCCAGTTGAGTGAAAAATTAAGGATTGCTCCTAACACCCATTCAAAGGACTAATCTGACAATTCAATATGATCCGAGGAAGTAATAAAAAAATACAACTTATTGGGCCTTGTGAAGCCTCCTATTCTTAGATTTGTTCACATGAAGAATCAAGACTTATGGACCTAGTTCGGTGTCTTAAAATAGGAAGATCCAAACTGAGAAGTTTGGTAGTTCCATAAAGTGCATCCTTTATAGGAGTAAATAATCACTCATAACCATTCTATTATAGTGTTGGCGAAGCTCAGAACAATTTAGTGAAGACCAAGGTAAATATATTGTCATCACATCTTCATCATCATCTTCATCTTCATCAGCATATTCATCATCATCACCATCACCATCATGATCATATTGATCTTCATCATCATCATTATCATCATCATCCTAATCATCATCATGATAATCATGATAATCATGATAATCATGATCATCATCTTCATCACCCTCACCCTAGTCATCATCATCATCCTCATCATCCTCGTCATCCTCATCATCATCCTCATCCTCGCCCTCATCATCATCATCATAATTGTTGTCGTCGTCATCACCACCACCATCATTGTTCATAATCATCACTTCATCATCATCATCTTCATCAGCATCATCATCATCATCGTCATCATCGTTGTCATCTCCCTCTTCCTAATCAACATCTTCATCATCATCATCATCATCATTTTCATCATCGCCCTCATCATCATCTTCATCGTGTTCATAATCTTCATCAACACCACCATTGTCATCATCATCATCATCATCATCCTTGTCATGCTCATCCTCATCCTCATCCTCGTCCTCGTCATCATCATCATGATCGTCATCATAATCATATTCATCATCATCATTTTCATCATCATCATCCTCATCCTAGTCATCATCGTCGTCGTCATTGTTGTCATCATCATCGTTATAATCATCATGATGATCATCACCATAATCATCGTCGTCGTCGTCGTCGTCATCGTCATCATCATCATCATCATCATCATCATCATCATTGTCATCGTCATCGTCATTGTGATCATCATCATCATCATCATCCTCATCACCATCGTCGTCGTCATTATCTCCCTCTTCCTAATCAACATCTTCATCTTCATCATCATCATCATTTTCATCATCGCCCTCATCATCATCTTCATCATGTTCAACATCTTCATTACCACCACCACCACCATCATCATCATCATCATCATCATCATCAATGAATATCGATTTATGTTCATCTATGTCTCCTTCCCAAAGGTTTAAAAATGATCTTATTTGAGGACTTTTGCGGGAACGCCTTTCAGGTTAACTAGTTAGCAAGTTTTGCCACCATGGAGCTATCAGATGGAGAGTGGGTTTTGATCTACAGTCATAGGTCTTTCTGTATATTGAAACATGCAGCAGTGGAATAAGGGTAAATTGTGTTAAACTTCAACGATTCAGATTCAGGATGGTTAAGATCGACGATGGAAAGCAATTCCATGGAGCAGAGATGCAAGGAAGGATTTATTTTTGAGATTTGTGGAGTCCGTTAAATGGGTGTCATGTTGGAGGGTCAAGATCGGAACAAGGTGAGATCAACAACCCTAAATCATTTCATGTGGTGAACCTACTCGAAGCGATAAACTTTTTCAAATCGTGAAAAGGGTTAATCAACGAGAAAATTGGACGGTTGAGATGAAGGCAGAGATAGATCTGTGGTCTTAAAACAATTCCACGGATTGAACTAGGCAGAGAAAGTTACGAATTCCATCCGCGAAAAGTGGTAGGGGCTGCGAAGATCTACGGTCGGAACAAGATGTTGGGTAGCTCAATGGGTGAGAAGTATTCCACGATAAGAAGTTGCTCACTCGTTTAGATGAAAAAGGGTTAGCAGAATTTTAAAGTTCTCAAGGTTTAGCGGTCCCAATGAAGGTAGTTTAGAGATCAACAGTTGATATTGATCTCCCCAATTCAAGCCATGTAGGTTGATAGTGTTGATTTTTTAGGTATGAAGATTTGTTGTATCGAGGGCTTAGATCGCAAAGATGAACAAATCTATGGTACTAAGTGAAGGGAGAAACACGAGGGTTATGCAACATAAAAAATTATAAAAAAATATAAGTGGAGAAGACTCCCTCACGTACGATCTGCCTTCCCGACAGTTAATTGATTTCCCTGACACCATTTGTGATACACCCACATGATAAATCATCCCCACGGTACCGCCATCTCGCCCAAAACCAGATACATGTTGTATGGCTGGCATGTGAAATCATAAAGATATCATGAAAATCTAAGAAGTGGAACATCGAATCTGATCGCCACACGTAACAGAGGAAACATGATGAAAGAATGGTTCTAGTATCGTCATCAAAGGAGCGAAAGGGTCGTCATAGGAGCGAAAGGGCTAGAACACATCCAGTCCATATGCTCTGAAGCGTATGGTCGACCAGGCTACTCGACGATGAAATGTGTGAATATGTTTTCGGGTCATCCTCTTGTCCAGTTTTCCAATCCTATATAAACACCATCTTTCATAGCCATTAAGGTGCATAGGATGAGCTAGTGTAGAAGCAAACCCGCAGTATCATTCTACCAAGAGGTTCTAAGGATTCTGATATGTTTGCAATGGAAATCTGGTTCGAGAAGCTTGTTAGTATGGGTGTGTTGTTGGTTGGTGAGCTTGATTCCAAGCTCATCTATCTCCCTGGTTTTTCATACCAGGGAAGCACCGACCATCCGGGAGAATACGTCATACACTAATTTGAGATATGCACCTATTTTTTGTGGGACCGAGCATGCGCATTTGCTCCATGATGTTTGTTTAAAGATATGTAAACCGTGGCAAAAGTACCACGCTCTAGTTGTTAATGTTTGATTATGACTGTAAACAATTTCAGATCCTGTTTCGAGGATTAGCCTCAGGGTATGAGACATTATAAAAAGGATCCCAACCAGGGATCAAATTTGAAGGGCATGGTCCCATTTCCTTTTGAAGCTTAAGTTTTTGTGAATTAGCTTACTTCCTATTGAGTTACAAGTGGTTTCCATTTTCATACATTGAGTTTCCCTAATCTTTATCATGATAATGGACTTGTGGTTGTTGTTGATATGTATATATTCAATTAGCATTACTCATTGTATATCACATGGATGTAAGGATTAAAAATACAACTTGGGGATGCATAACAACAACCCTCATTTTCATAGATAAATTCATAAAATCCAAAAGCCAAAGAAAATATTTCAGGGTTGCACATTACAATTACAATTCTCATAAGGAAAAGAAAATAACTTACTTGAGCCAACTATAGTTGTGGAATCAAGATAGATAAGACACCACCCCATGAACAAGAATGAATTGTCTCTCTAGCAGCAACCATACCTGCAAATGCCCAAGTTAAACCAAACCCTAAAATATCAAAGGTAAAAAAATCTTGAAGAAAAACTACAACAATAGAGTTTACCTCGAGTTTCCATGCCGAAATTTCCAAGGTTACCATGCAAAAAACAATGAGACCACCCAACTATACAAAATCCACCCTTCCATGAGGAAAATTTTCAGAAAAGTGGTCAAAATTGGTCCCAGCAGTGTTAAGAAAATGCCCGACACAATTCATGGTTTGAGAAGAATGCTCGTACCATGGTACCATCCTGTAACTAGTTGGTTTGGCTACCTATTAATGATTCGATTTTTATTTAATATTTCTTGAGGAAAAAGATACAGGCCTACCAAAACAGGTTTTTCACCGGTGGATGCAAAAATGGCTAAGTAGCCTGAGAAAGATGCATTCCCTAAATTATGGGTCTGAGTAAATGCCCGTAGCACATGGGGGTGTTGTAGATTAATCTTCGACCTAGCTGACCATGTCTTCATATTTTCTTGGAAGTGGATGAAGAAAAATTTATGGACCTGCCAAAAGGGTGTTTTAGGCAGATTAGACCAAATTGAGAAATTTGTCTAGTATGGACTAGGTGTTAAATATGCCCAAGTGGCCTTAAGGAAATGCCTGCCATGCCTCATAGGATGATGTGAAAAATGTATTGAGAATGTCAGTCTCTAAAGTGTTGTATGGAGCATACAACCATGTCACTTGCCTCACCAAACTACAACATATATTTAAGGAAGAATTGGTCCCAACAGCCTTAGTAAAAAATGGTCCCAGTAGCCTTAAGAGAATGCCCGCCACAATTCATGGTTTGATAAGAATTCCCGCACCATGGTACCGTCCTATAGCTATTTTTTTTGGCTACATATTCATGATTTGAGTTTGCTTTAATATTTCTTGAGGAGAAAGATACAAGCATGCCAAAACAGGGTTTTTCACCAGTGGGTGCAAAATGGCTAAGTAGCTTGAGAAAGATGCACGCCCTAAATTATGGGTTAGAGTAAATTCCCGCAGCACATGGGGGTCTTGTGGATTGGTCTTCAACCTACCTAACCATGTCTTCAGATTGTCTTGGAAGTGGATGAAGAAAAATTTATGGACCTTCCAAAAGGGTCTTCTAGGCAGATTAGACCAAATTGAGAAATTTGTCTAAGTTTGGACTTGGTGTTAAATCTTCCCAAGTGGCCTTAAGGAAAATCCCTCCATGCCTCATAGGATGATGTGAAAAATGTATTGAGAATGTGAGTCTCTAGAGTGTTGTATGGAGCATACAACCATGTCACTTGCCTCATGAAACTACAACATATATTTAAGGAAGAATTGGTCCTAGCAGCCTTAAGAGAATGCCTGCCACAATTCATGGTTTGAGAAGAATTCCCACACCATGGTATCGTCCTATAGCTAGTTGGTTTGGCTACCTATTCATGATTTGAGTTTTCTTTAATATTTCTTGAGGAGAAAGATATAGGCCTACCGAAACACGGTTTTTAGTGGTGAAAAACAACAAATTCAAGGGGCAGCAGTTGATATCCAAAAGATGGATGCTGGGAATCCTATAAACCTGATGTTATTATAAGAAGTGTGAGACAATCCAAAAAGAAAAAATTCCTAGATGATTGAAATGCAACAGTGTATGCAAAATGGTGAAAGAAACTTATGTTGCAATAAGCATTTCTAGTGATCTTTCCGTACTAAAAATTTATTCTATTGTGCTAATATTTATGTTACCAAATTTTGGAAATGTAACAAATGATGGAAGGCATATTAAATATTTAATTTTTGTTTTCAGTAATAAAATTACAGTTTTTTTCTATGTTTGCTTATATTTGGTAAATTTATGTCTTTTTAGGCCAGTTCTATAGGCATTACAACTTTGGGTTATTCATTGAAATTTGGTTGCATGAGTAGAATTGTATGACATTATTCCAGAATTCAAATTTCAGTTTCATTAGATAAACAAACTTACATAAATACAACAATACATAGCATCGAAATTCTTCTAAAGAACTTGAGAGTTCTCAATCCATCATCCCCATAATATCCCTATAAAATCAACTGTTCCAAGCAAACAGCTAGGATCTACCTATGTCACCAAATCTACTAACATCTCATATCCACTAATCACTATCACTCTTTTAATTTCTTACAAATTCAAATATATATGCCTACAGTACATAAGTTAAGTTTTCAATTTTGATATCGTTAAATTTTTGGCCTGTTATGTAGACTTATTGAAAAGTTAAATTCAAAATTACCATTCACATTAAATGCATCAAAAACATATACAATATTGCCGAGAAATACACACAAACACATATATAAATTTATGTATTAAAACTTGAAATGTATTTACATACACAACAAATATAAATAATGTTATTCCAGAGTTCTAGGTTGCTTGGGAGGTTTAGGCTACAAGTCCTCCTTTTCTAGAGAAGATACATTTGTACATTCTAATCTCTTCGCTTGTCTAGAAGCTTCTGGTTCTTCATAAGCTACAGCATGTGCATATTCTGATTTTTGTTCTAATTCTTTCACATTTGTTGCACATTTGTGCAAACTTTCTCTCAATCTATCATTATCTTGGATGTACTTCTTCATCAATTCCACATTCTTCTTATTTTTCTCTTCGTGTTCCTTTTCCTTTTGCTGAAGACGATCATTTGTGCGTTTCAACTCAGAATGAACTTGGGTCAAATTTTCCTGAGTTGCTCTGTCTCTATCTCCAACTGTTTTGCCCTCAATTTTGTATTGTCTGGAGTATACACAATTGCTACTGACTGAAGCATGTTGTTCTTCTACAGAGTGGCAATTTGGGATTTCAGATCTTCTATATTAGACTTACATCCCAAATGTTGTGATTCTCTATCCTCCAGTATTTTCAATCTGAGCTCTTTAATCTCATCATCCCTCTCGAATAGCTTGTTTTCCATTGTTTCTTTTATGGTTGACCAAGTAGAGAGATCAGCTCCAGCATTCATTGTTGCACTAGCATACATCAAGGACTTCTCTCGAATTCTTAAGAAGGTACGATAACTTTGTAACCCCTTTTTTACTTGTGCATGAGCTCGTATTGCATTAAAAGCTACATCTAGTGCCTTCTCTCTGTTTTGCAGGGAACTCTTATACCTTATTAAAGCCTGTTAATGTGCTAACATATCATAAATTTTACCAAAAATCAAATGCCTACTCTGTCCCTTACCGATTTCAAATTCTTTTAACTTTTCAACTCCTCTAGCCTGTAGTTCTGCAGTAATCTTTTCAAGTTGAACTACTTTCCCTTTCAACTCTTCATCTTTCTTAGCAATTATGTTTTTCATGTTTTCCTCTTTTTCTCTATATTCATTTATCTCAAGTTGATGTTTATTATACTCTTCAGCAAGGTTTTTTTTAAATTCACCCTTCATTATTTCAATTATTTTGTTTAACTTATTACAGACTTCAATGGTAAGTATTGCTTCCTGGCCGATAAGAGTCCTTAGAGGGGGAATGTCCAACACCTTCGGTCATTGTTTCATCTCATCTTCTAGTCTCTTTATGGTTTCTTCATCTTTCTTCCAAAAAACCATATATTCTTCTCTGCATTTCTCACTTTTCTTTCTAAATTCATCCTGAATTTTCTCTAGTTCCTTATTCAAAGGCTGAAGAACAGAATCCTTGCATGCTATTATCATTCGAGAACTGTCCACAGTATTCACAAGGGATCCTTGTAACGTTGCAACTTCCTGTAAACAAGGAAACTTTTTAGGAGGCTTCAAAAAATAGAATTTGGAAACATTTTTTTTGGAAAAAAACATTGAAAAATGCCTACTACCATTTGCACATTTTTAATAGAAAATTCCATAGTATCCACGTGTTCTGTTTCTAACCTTGCAATTACCTGTAAATAGTGAAAATTTTAACAAGGCTTCAAAAAAAGGAATTTGGCAACTGTTCTTTTTGAATAATAGCATTGAAAAATAGCACCTACCTTTAAGAGCTCCTGAATTTGCATATGCTTAATGCTACAGAGTTCTACGTTCTGTACTGCGGTAAGATACCAATAGGAAAAAAAAATTCTATGAAATTCAGCTTCTTCTTTGAAATGCAATATTTTATGGAACATTAGCTTAAAAACAGTTTTTTCTCAACTCTGAACTTTGGAGGTGTATATATAACAAGTGGCATTTCTACACGAGCATAAATATCATCATCACTATCCTCCTCCTATTCATTAAACTCAACATCATGCATCTCATTTACATTTATTTCTCTGCTTTCATGTAATCCAGCCAGAATTGAGACAACATCAAATTCTTCAGGGTCACTTCCCATACCTTCCATACAATACTCAAAAGGCTTTTTAGGGACTTGTACATTGTCCTTTGGAGATTGTTGAGGAAATTCCTAGTTAATTTTTTCTAGTTTCGGCCTCTTAATGTATGTATTTTTAAATATGCTTCCTTCTACAAGATTGGGTCCATAAAAGTCAATAATTTTTTGTAGTGTGCCAAGGTAACTGAACTTCACTCTCTTCATTTTGCTCTCCTGCAGTGCAAAATGCAATTTTTTTCCAATAAATGAGGGACATCTATGGCCAAGTCTTCAACCCAATGAATCACCAACTTCATACAATCACCTGAAATATCTTGCTTGTGGTGATTCATAATTGTCCTAAGTACAATTTGAATTAAGGTTTTGTACAGTCCTGGTGGAACATCTTGCATGTTTAAACCATTTCGAGCAACCTTAACCGTTTTTCCACATATTTTGTTTTCCATCTCACCCTTTTCTACTTTGAGGGTTTTCTTGGTGGTCAACATTACTCCCCCCGCTGTGTGGAATTTTCCCTGCACCTGACAACAAATCAGGGTCCAGCCAAACCCTCCTCCCAAAAATAAGCAATTCCCTGGACTCGTCATCATAGCTAGAAATGGCATTATCTATCTCTTCATTGTTGAAATTGAACTGACCGAAAAGAAAACGATGCACTCCTGCTCTAACCAGGACATTTAGCATACCTTTTGGCCAGTTGGTTCTGTCACTCCATGCCTCAACACTCTCTCCAAATGTTCTAATGGTGAACCTCTCAACAACTTCAGTACCCCCTGTTTCAATTGATGTCATGGAAGATAAGGCTGCTATTTCCATTTTGTAGGATGATGGCATGCTCAGAAAGGAAGAAGGGGATGCACGCATAGTATGCACACGAATGCATGCAAAGGATACCAACACGCTGACTTTTCCAAACTAAAATAAAAATTACAAATGTGTTTAGAGGTTTCCAAACTATAATAAAAGTTACAAATGTGTTCTGACTTTTGCAAACTATAATAAAAATTACAAATGTGTTCTGACTTTTCCAAACTATAATAAAATTACAAATGTGTTTCAAGTCAACGATACACAACTTACATTTTCAATTTCAATATAGTTAACTTTCTAGCATGTTGAGTATACTTATTGAAAATAAGAAAGTAAGAGTAAATAATAGAGTAAAAATTTGGCATTCTAACTATTCTGGAAAAATAAGAGTAATAGAGTGAGTAATATAATGATAGAGTAATACCCTCCTATTAAATGTTTTTGGAAATTGGATGGCTAGATATATTGAGAAGACTATCCTTGTGTTAATTTTATATAACCTAACCTCGTATGCTCACAGTCGACCTATGAAAGGTGCAATTTTAACATTTTTTTACTGTTATGGACACTTGGTGTAAAATGCAAGCCATAAGCATAAAAAAGCAAGATAGGAATGCATAGCAGTTAAATTGAACATGAATAACTAAAATTCCAAGTATCTTGGCCAAATTCAAAAAAAATGATTGAAATTCTAAGTTTCGTAAAAAATAGTGTGTAAATATTCAAAAATGGGCTTAGGAAAATGCACGCCATAGTCTGTGCAATTGTCATAAGTTGAAACTAACACCATGGGGTTGAAGATAGATATATTTTTGACAAAATCCTCTTTCCGTTTTTTAAAATTATGTTTCATTTGTCCAGAGTTAAGTTGACAAAATGACAACTTTTGTGTTTTCAACCTAGTTTTACCCAGATCACAAAAATGCCCTCCCAGTCCTAAGTATTGGATATTTTTGAGTGATCTTAGTTGGAAATGGTATGTTTTACTATTTTCCACATTATTATACATTTTTTTTTCAATTTTGGTTCAGAAAGTGCCTGTTGTGCAAAAACACTACATGGTTGTCTTTTATTTATGAAATATCCACCTACATTAATAAAAATGCAAGCCAAACCCTCCTATTAAATGTTTATAGTAAATGGTTTTGGAAATTGGATGGCTAGATATATTTAGAAGACTATCCTTGTGTTAATTTTATATAACCTAACCTCGTATGCTCACAGTCGACCTATGAAAGGTGCAATTTTAACCTTTTTTTACTGTTATGGGCACTTGGTGTAAAATGCAAGCCATAAGCATAAAAATGCAAGCTAGGAATGCATAGCAGTCAACTTGAACATGAATGACTAAAATTACAAGTATATTGGACAAATTCAAAATCTATGACTTAAATTCTAAGTTGTTACGTAAAAATCAATATGTAAATATTCAAAACTAGGCTTAGGAAAATGCACGCCATAGTTCGTACAAATGTCATAAGTTGAGAATAACACCATGGGGTTGAAGCTAGATATATTTACATTTATTAATAAAATTTTATACTGTTAGGTGTAATATATATGGTGAATTATACTATTTAATGCATATGAATTATGTATTTGTTCCATTCAATTATGTCTGGTATATTATTGTTTTGTTATAATTGGTTTTCCTTTTCGAATAATTTTTTCATTATATATGAAATTTGTAAGTTTGAAACGATAATATACATTTCCTAGCATGTGGGTTATTGTGAAGATGCTTTTATACTGTCTTCAAACTATCCTAAAAACCTCTTATTATAGCCTTCTAGATATGGTTGGATTCACCATACAACACTCTAGTGATCCACACTCTCAGAATATCTTTAACATCATCCTATGAGCTCTAGTGGGCATTTCCCTAAGGCCAGTTATGCAAATTTGACCAATAATTCCATACTTGGACAATTTTTTATCTTCTCCTAGGCTCGGTCTAATTTCCCTAAACCACATTTTCTAG
The DNA here is from genome assembly GCA_001517045.1 of Pseudotsuga menziesii. Classification (NCBI taxonomy): domain Eukaryota; kingdom Viridiplantae; phylum Streptophyta; class Pinopsida; order Pinales; family Pinaceae; genus Pseudotsuga; species Pseudotsuga menziesii. Next base: position 377,887 of record LPNX010196774.1, read on the forward strand.
GCTACTTGGACCAATATTCCCAAACTTAGCCAATTTCCTGATTTTAACTAATTTGTTGTATTTCTCCAGAACGATGCCATAATGCAACAATGATTTCAACTTCATTTCACATCATCATTTATTCCATGCCATGCCATGTGGGAATCATCCTTAGTGCGGGAATCAACCTTAATGTGGGCATCACTTATCCCCTTTAAAACACTTCACCATTTTTTCTTTGTCTTTAGTATGCAAAATACCTTTTTTCTTCTATTTTCATAGGTTGATATTTTCCTTATCTGGTGACCATAATAAAAACCAAGAGCATGGATAGATCTTCATTTAAACAATGAACAAGACCATATCATCTAATGAATTTTATCATCAAAGGAACACCCCCTTTTGGTCATTTCGAAGTGGTCTCTCAAACTTTTTGTCTAACACTTGAGCAGTTCTCTTCAAACCCTACGTCACCAAGGTAATTTCATTTTTCCTTCAAATTTGGCAAGTGAGATTCCCAATGGGTATAGTTCAACAAGGTGAGTCTAGAAAAACCACTTTCATCTTCTATAGCATCTTTCTCTCTCCTAGGCAGGAATTTTTCTGGAGCAGTGAAAATATGGATGAGAGGCACTTTTGGCAGATTGATATCTTCTTCCTAAATAAAAGACTTTTTGGTCGAGCCATTTATATGGTTGGATGCACCATACAAGTTTCTAGAGATATACACTCTCATAATATTTTTATCATCAACCCATGAGCTGTGACGGGAATTTCCCTAAGGCATGTTGGGAATATTTTACCAAAACTTCGTACTTGGACAATTTTTGATCTTCTCCTAGGCTTGGTCTAATTTCCCTAAACCACAGTTTTGCCAGGTCCATAAATTCTTCTTCAGTGTAGCTTTAGACAAACTGAGACCATGGTTGAGTAAACAAAACAGCAGCCTACAATATCCTTATGTGGTGCGGGTATTTTCTTCAACAAACCATTTGTGGCGGGCATCCTCTTAAGGCTACTTGGACCAATATTCCCACACTTGTCCAATTTATTGATTTTCACTAATTTGTCGTATTTCTCCAGAACGATGTCATAATGCAACAATGATTTCAAATTCGTGCCACATAGTCATCTATTCGATGCCATGCCATGCGAGCATCATCCTTAGTGCGGGCATCAACGTTAATGCGGGCATCGCTTGGCCATTTTTCCTGTCTTTAGTGTGCAAAATAAGATTTTTCTTCTATTTTTCCATGTTTATATTTTCCTTATCTGGTCACCATAAGAAAAACCCAGAGTATGGCTAGATATTCATTTCAACAACGAACATGACCATATATTCTGATGATTTTTATCATCAATGGAACACCCCCTTGCGAGCATTTCCAAGTGGTCTCTCAAACTCTTTGTCTAACACTTAACCAGTTCTCTTCAAACCCTAGGTCACCAAGGTTATTTCATGTTTCCTTCAAACTTGGCAAGTGAGATTCCCAATGGGTATAGTTCAACAAGCTGAGTCCAGAAAAACGCTTTCATCTTCTATAGCTTCTTTCTCTCTCCTCGATGGGCATTTTTCTAGAGCAGTGAAAATATGGCTGAGAGGCACTTTGGCAGATTGATATCTTCTTTCTGCAAGACTTTTTGGTTAGGATAATTATATGGTTGGATGCACCATACAAGTTTCTATAGAAATAAACTCTCATAATATTTTTATCATCAACCCATGAGTTGTGGCAGGCATTTCCCTAAGGCATGTTAGGCATATTTTACCAATAATTCATACTGAGACAATTTTTGATCTTCTCCTAGGATTGGTTTAATTTCCCTAAACCACAGTTTTGGCAGGTCCATAAATTCTTCTTTAGTGTCTCTTTGGAAAAATTGAGACCATGGTTGAGTAGACAAAACAACAACCTACAATATCCCCATGTGGCGTGGGTATTTTCTTCAACAAACCATTTGTGGCAGGCATCCTCTTAAGGCTACTTGGACCAATATTCCCACACTTGGCCAATTTCCTAATTTTCACTAATTTGTCATATTTCTCCAGAATGATGTCATAATGCAACAATGATTTCAACTTCATGCCACATAGTCATCTATTCCATGCCATGCTATGTAGGAATCATCCTTAGTGCGGGCATCAACCTTAATGCGGGCATCACTTAGCCCCTTTACAACACTTAGCCATTTTTTCAATCTTTAGTGTGCAAAATAAGATTTTTCTTCTATTTTTCCAGGTTGATATTTTCCTTATCTAGTCACCATAAGAAAAACCAAGAGGATGGCGAGATATACATTTCAACAATGAACAGGACCATATCATCTGATGATTTTTATCATCAATGGAACACCCCCTTGCGAGCATTTCTAAGTGGTCTCTCAAACTCTTTGTCTAACACTTAACCAGTTCTCTTCAAATCCTAGGTCACCAAGGTGATTTCATTTTTCCTTCAAACTTGGCAAGTGAGATTCCCAATGGGTATAGCTCAACAAGGTGAGTCCAAAAAAAACACTTTCATCTTCTGTAGCTTCTTTCTCTCTCCTCGGCGGACATTTTTCTGGAGCAGTGCAAATATGGCTGAGAGGCACTTTTGACAGATTGATATCTTCTTCCTGAAAGACTTTTTGGTTAGGATAATTATATGGTTGGATGCACCATACAAGTTTCTAGATATCTACACTCTCGTAATATTTTTATCATCAACCCATGAGCTGTGGCGGGCATTTCCCTAAGGGTTGTTAGGCATATTTTACCAATAATAAATACTTAGACAATTTTTGATCTTCTCCTAGGCTTGGTCTAATTTCCCTAAACCACAGTTTTGGTAGGTCCATAAATTCTTCTTCAGTGTCCCTTTGGACAAACCGATACCATGGTTGAGTAGAAAAAACAACATCCTACAATATCCCTATGTGGTGTGGTTATTTTCTTCAACAAGCCATTTGTGTCGGGCATCCTCTTAAGGCTACTTGGACCAATATTCCCACACTTTGTCAATTTCCTGATTTTCACTAATTTGTCGTATTTCTCCAAAACGATGTCATAATGCAACAATGATTTCAACTTCATGCCACATAGTCATCTATTCCATGCCAAGCCATGCAAGCATCATCCTTAGTGCAGGCATCAACCTTAATGCAGGCATCACTTAGCCCCTTTACAACACTAAGCCATTTTTTCTGTCTTTAGTATGCAAAATAAGATTTTTCTTCTATTTTGCGAGGTTGATATTTTCCTTATCTGGTCACCATAAGAAAAACCAAGAGCATGGCTAGATATCCATTTCAACAATGAACAAGACCATATCATCTGATGATTTGTATCATCAATGGAACACCCCCTTGAGAGCATTTCCAAGTGGTCTCTCAAACTCTTTGTCTAACACTTAACCAATTCTCTTCAAACCCTAGGTCACCAAGGTCATTTCATTTTTCCTTCACACTTGGAAAGTGAGATTGCCAATGAGTAGAGGTGAACAAGGTGAATCCATCAAGACCACTTTCATCTTCTGGAGCTTCTTTCTCTCTCCTCAGTGGGCATTTTTCTGGAGCAGTGCAAATATGGCTGATCAGAAGCACTTTTGGTAGATTGATAGTTTCGTACGAAAAGACTTTTTGATCAGGATAATTATATGGTTGGATGAAACATACAAGAATCTATAGATCTACACTCATAATATTTTGTCATCATCCTATGAGTCGTGGCGGGCATTTCCCTAAGTCCAGTTAGGCGTATTTTACCAATAATTCCATACTTTGACAATTTTTTATCTTCTCCTAGTCTTGGTCTAATTTCCCTAAACAACAATTTTGCAGTTTTTGCATGTTTTGCATGTTTTTGCAGGTCTAATTTACCTAAACCACAGTTTTTTCATGTTGGGCGTGAATTTGAGTAACACAATCTAAAATTGACTTTCTTAAAATCCACGCACATGCCTGATTTCATTTTCCCATACCTCAACCTGTCATACACATGCTGAATGTATTAAGTGTAAAATATGTCATATAATCTTATAAACCTGTAAATGGCAGTTTTCGCTTTTCCCTACTAGTCATATTCTCAACTTTCAACCAACTGTTAAATATGTTACTTAACAAACCATCAAATTCTATGATTCGATGAACTTGAATCGATTCAGATTCTAACGGCATTGAGAATGATTGCATCACCTAGATGTGAACTCAACATTTCATCGTGATTAACCTTTTTTCTCACCTTTGAATTATTCCAATGGCCAACACAGTACACATATCCAGATTTGGCCTGACCCCATGGATTCCTTCCTAGCAGCTGCAGTCAATTACCAATCATGTCGCTTCTTATGTAATATTGATAAATAGGGGGCATTGTTATCAGTAGGCTATGCAGTATTCAATCCATTCTCTGTGTTCGTTAATTTTTGTCCAGTATGGCCACAGATGTGCGCAAATTTGAGTTCAATGATAGTATGAGTGAAATGGGTAGAATTGGAAAGAATTGGAGACAGTCTCATCTGAGTTCGATGGCTTTCATTGGAAGTTCCATTCCATCTTATTATTTTTATGTTCGTTTGAAATTCCTTTCCCATCACTCAGTGAATTATTTCCTGCACTAAGTCAGCACCCTGTCCCTCTTCAACAACCCAAGCATTCCCTCTCGGTGGCATATCAGGATTGATTTCTTCAATTCTAGCTTTTAATTTGTCCACATCAGATGGGTATTGCATGTTGTTTTCCGCTGAGCCATATTTGTCTGTGGCATTTATCTCTTCCTTACCATTTTATTCTTTCATTGGTATTTCCCTTTTCTCCTTAGATACCTCTCACACACTATGCATCTATATTATAATTCTTCTCTAATCACATCTCCCATCCATATAACTGGAATGCAACTTCCTCTTCTACTCCCTTTCTACCCCTGGTGTTGAAACATGTCCACTTCAGCCCTGTTTTCCCCCTATGTTGCACTGTTGTGTTTTCCTTGTTCCACAGTAGTTGGTATATTTTTTTGAAGCCAGGAAAGTATAGCAGAGGACGGGTTGGCTCATGGGTGAATCCACATTTCAGTTTCACTCAAATGAATTCCACTTGTAACATGGTCAATCCAACCCTTGAGGTCTATAAATAGAATTTAATAGGTAGTAGGGACATTTATTATTGAAGGAGTTGTTTGATGTTACTGATTCAACTGTAAACTATCCCTCTGCTCTATAATGAAAGTATAATATAATAAAAAATGGTCTTTGGCCCCTTTTAAAACTTTCTTGAGTACCGATCTGGTTATATTTTTGCATTATCTCTGTTTTTTTCCTCAGAATGTATTATATATGTTATGTTCTCATTTATTAATTTCTACAAGGAACGATGATGATTTATATTATAATAAAAAAGAAACAGACGATACAAACCTGTAGCGCCATGAGATTAGTTTCCAAACTATGATGCTCGTCAACAAGAAACCAACATTTACAGTTGTTCTATTCTTATTTCAAATGTTAGATGCATTCTTATTTCACAATAGAAGTTTAATTTATGTCTGAAATTAAAACTATACTAGTCTAATTAGGTTTTTGTATGCAAACTTCCAATTTTCATACCTACAGTGTACTTTGATTGGAATTGGTGTGCATTTTTAGTTCTAGCCATGAAAAATTGGAAAATACTATCAATTTTTGTTTTGGATGACTTGGATTTTACTGTAGATCTTACAATTTACAGAAATGAGTACAAGAGTTTGTAGAAAAGGTTGGTATGTCTATGTTATAGTGCAATTTATTCAATATAGCATGAAATGATGATCTGTCAATTCATTTGTAGAATATATTTCAAGAATATTTCATATGTCAATTCATTTTTAGAATATATTACAAAGAATATATTTCATCATTTGTACTTTCATACACACTTCTTAGTATGGGTTGCACATTAAACTCTCTTAGATATAGGAAAAATGCACATATGGATTACACATAAGAAACACATTAACTATATCAAAATATATGCATTGCCAAGAAATACTGACAATTTATATTACAACAATATTTGTATGTACATAGACATCAAATGTACACCATATTATGTATAGTGATCAAATTTGAAGAGTGGGTCTTAATTTCAATTGGAAGGGCATTTATTCTCTCAGCCCTTCAGAGATGAAGGGAAATATAAATAATTGTCCTTTAATTGACAAGTATAAATTAGCCAAACCTTTTCACAAAAAAAATGCAAAAAACAAATATTGTTTTTCAGCACTTGTTGTGAAAGAATACATGTATGTGATGGAGGGGCCTAAGTCAACTGAATCCTTGCAACTCACTGTATTTCTAAGTCTCAACACTCCTTTTAAATTGAACCATAATACCAAAATTAGTTTATTAATGGCTAGATTTGAGAAATTTATAGGTGTGTGTAATTAAGTGCATGGGGCTCTAAAATTTGTTGTGTTTTGTACCAGTCCACGGTTCATTGAATCGATAGTCATCGGTAGGAATTTAAATTATTTAATGAAAAAAATTAATGTGTATAACCTCTATTCCTTAAACATTTTCCATGCTGATGCAAGCCACTACCCTCTTCATTGTCTTACCAAAAGGAATGATAATGAGGAAGAATACCTATCATTATGGACTTCACCTTCAAAGAATGCCTTACAATCACATTGGTAAGGTCTCATGATAAGAAGATCAAAACCATCCAACATGTCAAATCTCAGTTGATACTGTTAATTAAAGACTTATAAGATAAATTTAATATAAGACTTATAGATGTATCTTACTCTTTGCATCTTGACACATTTAATGTTTTATGGTTGTCTTTGGGCCTTGACCCAATTCGTATTATAAGGTGAGGATGTGCAGTCATAATAATCCTTAGTTATGACTATGAGATGAGGATTTAAAGAGAAGAGGATGTAAAGAGAAGATAAATTTATATGGATGGATAATTTCAAAAGTTGCACTTCTTTTGAAATGTTGATATAAATTATTCCCTTCTTTATTGGAAGGGTAAAATTCAAATTTGATTTTTTTTTTGAAGGACAATTTTAACTTTACACTTCTGGGAAGGGCTAGAACCCTTTGGAATGGCTGTGAAGGGTTCAATTTTGAACGTTTGGGAGGTTTTTGCAATTCCTCCTTTTTATAATAAGAAAATTCACTATAGCTTCTCTTTCCTTTTAGAGAACCCTCCAGTTCTACAGAAGCTTCATCGGCCATATGTTTTGATTGTTTTTCTTGCTCTTTCACTTTGTTTGCAAGATTTATCACTTTTGTATGCAATCTATCTTTTTCTTCTAGGAATTTCTTCAACATATTTACATTATTATTTTTCTGATTTGAGTGCTCATCTTCCTTTCTTTTAAGATCATCATCTGTCCACTTCAGGTCATATTGAACTGCACTTAATTTTCTCTTGACCTATTGTACCTCCTTCTCAAGCTCTTGTGCCCTCAAATAGCTATCAGATGGAGTATACAAATTTGATTCTGCCACAGGTTTATTTTGCAAAGCTTTAATTTGGGATTTCAAATCTTGTATCTCACTATCACATCCCAAATGTAGTGCTTTTCCCTTCTCCAATAGTTTTTGGTGAAGGTCTCTAATTTTGGCCTCCTTCTCCTCTATCTTCTTCTTCAATGTTGGATCTAACAAGCCAAATGTAAACTCGACAACATTAATTGTTGAATCATCTTCATTCAAGGTCTTCTCTCGTTGTTGCGAGGACTACTGAAACTGGAGTAAGCTCTCCATAGTTACATCACCTAGTTTTGTACTGCCAAAAAGTTTTGGTGTAATGACCTTTTTAACCTCCACTTTGGATTCTGTTGTTGTGCTGACCTTTTTACCCTTGACTGTTTATTCTTCTAGTGTGCAGACCTGTTTACCCTTGATTGTTGATTCTTTTGGTGTGAAGACCTGTTTACCCTTGGACCTGTTTACCCTTGACTATTGATTCTTCTGGTGTGCAGACCTGTTTACCCTTGACTTTTGATTCTTCTGGTGTGCAAACTTGTTTACCCTTGACTGTTGATTTTTTTCCTCTTCTGGCACTTTTAGCCTCGATAGTTGTTGAAATCCTTTCAATTCTCTTTTTTTGTAGAAACTCACTTTTTTTAATAGTTGTATTAGATTTTCCAATCTTGCTTCATATTCTGTAGTATCATTTTGTTGTTTAATGATCATTTCTCTCAATTCCCTTTGAAACTCAACCTTCAAACCTACAATAAATGTTTCTTTCTGCTTCAATTCTTGCTGAAGTTTTGCTTCCTTACCAAATACAGATTTTAGTGGTGGCATGTTCAAAACTTTAGGCTTGTTTTTTCAAGCCTCCCTATACTTTCCTCATCTTTTTTGTTTTGAGCCTGATACATGTCTTTCAATCTGTCAAGGTCAGAAATCGATTATGTGAGAACTATGGTAAATTTAGAACATTGATCCTTAATAAGTTGATCCTTCTGGAAAATTATTTTTTCAATTTCCACAATTCTTTTCTCTAAACCTATAACACGATGTACCAAATCAAGAATTTGGACATCCTTAGTTCTGCACAATTTGTCGCTAGCTTTGAAGGAATCCTCCCACAAGGTAGATTGTTCTTTGAAATTTACCATTTTATCAAAGAAAGAAAAAATAAATATACCATCAAAAGAATATTTGGCATGAATTAGGTCTTCATTACTCGTTGGTGAACGATCCATATCATTGTTCACAATTTCCTCCCATTGATCTGCATTTTCATTTCCATGCATTCAAACCAAATTTGTGACAGCAACATCTTCTTCAAGGGAAAGTGAAGGCATGTCGTTTCCCATAGGTTCCATATTGTCCTCTAAAGGTTGGTCGATCTTCTTTTTTCGATTGAGTCGCTTGTTGAAGAAGCAGAGTATGGCTGATCTATCTAGTTTTGGATATGGTTGGTAAAGAAATCCGGCCTCTATCCACGCTCAATCAATCACCAATAACCTTGTTGCAACTATAGCAAATGTGCCGAAAATGCACGAGTTGACCCGCGCATTGAAAGCTAACATTGGTTTGGCGGGTGTGCAAAGATAGCCATATATCGTCGGTATAAAGACGAAAGTTCCTCTAAAATTAAAAACATCAATATTGCCACGGTTTTTCTGCCATGATAAAAAAGATGAAGTATTAATCCACAAATGTTCAAAACGTGGAAATATTTCGTGGAAAAATCCGACCAAATGTATTAGTGTGACCAACCTTATCTTTTCACACAACTATATGATTTAGCCACAACATTGTCTAATACAACTCATAATTAGCATTTGAAAAAAAAGTTATTAATATATCTTCTATCTAAATAGATTACAAAAATATTTTTTCTAAATCATTAAAACACTTTTACAAAGTTTCAAAAATACTTCTTAAAGCATATCTCTTTGTAATTTCAAACACTCCCTCAACCATATTAAATATGTGAAAATAATAGTGAAAAACCAAAATACTTCTACTTTAACATACTAATTACATATTAATTTTGATAACTATTATAACAACCTTCATGATGATGGCATGGAACATCATAAGAGACTATTATAACAGCATTCATGATGATGGCATGGAGTGTTCCATTATTATAACAAAATCATGAATAACATAACCTACTTAACAAAAAATTTAAAATAATATATATGATGATGATGGTGGTGGTGGTGGTTAACATCCCCTGAGAATATATATAATTGTGTATAAGAATACCTTATAATTATTATTAAAATATATATTTTTAAAGTAATTGTATATAAGAATAAGTTATAATTATAAAAATGAAAGTAGGTGTATAAATAGTTTATAATTATAACATATGTAACATATCCAAAATTGAAAAATAAATATTTATTATTTATTTCAGCAAAACCATCATGTTAATTTTTATTTTAAAGTTTTTCAACCAAGTGGGTCAAGGATGTTTGTAATTGAAGAATTATTTATTTCAATAATTAATAAAAGGAGACACATATTCACGGGAGACTGTTAAATGAATGTCCACTGACCCACTAGGAGGAAGGAGAAGCTATAGAATGATGGTTGACAAGTGGCAGCACTAGCATTCACTTTCTAGTTGTTGCAGAAGCATAATCCCCAAAAAAATGGTCATGTTCTCTGAGAGGGGAAAAATGAGCCGGTGACTCATTAAATTCCAAAACTGACCCAAATACCTAGGTAATATTATACAAACCATCAAATTGAGTAGGAGGATTACCACTCATTATGATTTCTGAGAGAATGAACTTTGTGACTGTTGCAAACTGAAAAGTCAAGCACACAAAGAATCTAATGAGGGGATAACTAAAGTTATTTGCTGAGTTAAGTCTTATATAGAGTGCTAAGTTGCAGAAGTCTACTGTGTGGCAGAGATCTTTGTCCTAGTGGTTCCGTGAACAAGGTCGAGGGTCCTAAGCAAGTCATTTGGTTGCTTAAGGAAAAGTTTGGGTGGAGCAGTCTCCCTTTGGTGTTAGTCCCTTTTCTGCAACACATCCAGGTTCCAACTCTAATATGTATTATGACATTGTTTTACTTCTGTTGAAAAAAGTTGTAATCTGTTCAAAACGAGGTTATATTTAATGGATAATTATTCAATGATTGTAGGATAAATAGTATTTGTAGAGAAACTGGTTGATAGAGAAATGAAGATAAATTATCTCCTGTATTTTTCCTCTCACCGAAGTGACGTACTCTAGTACATGAAGATATGAAATTATGTTTTAGTAATAGTACCAGAATGATTGAATCATTATGTATGTTCGTTACTACAGAAAATAGATGTGATATATTTATATATATTTTACAATCCACTGATATTTAGAAGACTGGTATTTAGCTTAAGCTACAACTCTTAATCCAACAGATAAAACTATTACAAACAATTACAGTTGGTAGAACCTAACCTTCAATTTACAGTATAAGTATAGGCATAGAAATAGAAATAACTAAGATAGATCATATAAGGGAATCTTAAGCGAAATTTTCTTAAACATTTAAATCATTTTAGTAATACCAAGTCGAGACCATCGACAGACCCTAGCACGGGTTACAGGCTTCAGGTCAGGCTAGTGTTGTTTCTGTAGTATTTCTCTTGCAGAAGGAACTTAAAGCCTTGGGGATTTTATATTTTCGAAATAGTATGGTTAACTAACAGAATATAAATTCTCTCCAACAATAATAGAAGTTACATATAGACTCATGGATTATTAAAATTAAATAAAAAAAGTATATTACTCAAGTAAAAGCTTCACCAAATGATGAAACCCTAGATTTGTTATAACCAAGTTCATTACAAAGTCATATTAATAACTGCCAATAGAAAAATAAACGACTCTGTAATCAATCTTTTAATAATAAAACCTTATTTATAACTTTATATAACAAAAACCCCGTAGATTCTAGATGACAGTAGATATTCTTTAGAAAGAAGTTATGACCCTTTCTCTAAAAGTCTATTTAGAATGGCAAAGTCTCCACGACTAAATATTTTCAGTAGTTTAATCTAACAACAAAAAAATAATTTTAAATAGTAAATATTTTACAAATACATCATGGCTGCATAGCCATAATTGTATTACAAATTATAGACAAATGGAGGACTCATTAAAATGACGCGTAGTATAAATTGAAACATGGTTTTTCTTAAGTCAAGCAGGGGATGTACATAGAACCCTCACAAGCATTGTCTTGTAAACACATCTAGTATAAAATTAAACCAATAATAATTCTCGACAGAGACTCATTAGCCTGAACCCAACAATTAACAGTAAGCTATATGTATTCATGCCACTTTAAACATAAATAATAAAACATACAAGAAGAAAGCAAATGTTTAAAATAGTCATTACAGAGAAAACTTAAAAGCAAATTTGGCATCATTTACGGATAGCCCTAGCGGGTTTATTACAGACATACTTTCCTTATTTTTATCAAAGTAGGAAAAATGTAACAAATGATTGTTTTCGAAACCAAACAAAATTGACAATGTAAGGCCCATAGCCGCAACACTGTGTAGTGTAAAAAGAAAATAAACTATGAAGCCCTCACGGGTCAACAAAAAGAAACTTAAGATTTTGCACATAGATATAACTAACAGAAAATTTTAGAAGTATTTATAGTATCTTATCATCTAAAAGAAAGTGGCATAGTCACAAGACTCCACAGACAACAACTCCTTACTTTTCTATATTTTTACACAGTGACTTAAAAAGGGAGAAATGAACAAAGATATAGTATCGAAACCCTTACGAGTTTTATAGTAGCATACAAGTTTTAAAAACCAACAAAAGTTTACAGAGTGGCACAACTATCTACAACTCCAAAAGAGGTGAATAATACCCTTATAATAACAACTATATAAAATACCAAAGCAATATATCACTTCCATATCGAAAATGGAGTGGAGAAAAACCCAACGCCATGAAAACACACCACGAAACCAGTTTTATCCTCAAGAACCACACAAGGGAGTGACATAAGTCTTACTAGTTAAAAGGGGAGGCTTTGTGATCAGTATTTTATTATTCCACCTCGTTCCAGAGTTGTCCTGCATGCAATACATTACCCTCGAAGTTAAACCGTGAACAATTTAAGAAAAGACCAAGTAATAAGAAAAAGAGCGATAGTGAAGTTACAGTTACCTTTATGTATTTCATAAACACATAGTCAACACCAAAGCAGAGATTGCAAACTCCATTAACGTTTGAGTCGAGTTTAGATTGGTTAAGATTTTGACAAGGAACAAGTTTGGTGGTTCTTCCACCCCTGGATACAGACAGAGGAGCAGCAAAAATAGGCAGCCAAAATCCCTAGGAGGAAATGAAGGAGCTATTAACATTTTCCAAAACCTTAACGAAAATACTCGTGCAGTAATCAAGACTCATTACAAACCTCTAGGGTTTTACAACACATAAGTTGCCTACAGTTAGAGTATGGATTGTTTTCGTATGGTCTGAGAGGGTGCGAGTTTATGACTCACACCCTTCCTTTTGCCATCACACTTAAGTCCACTAGTGTGTCAGTACCAAGGACAAAGGTTTATTTAAATTCTCCAAGCATGACTGTGTATAGAATATCATCACCCCCTTTCATATAGTTCATATTACAACGAAGCTTTATCATTATCACTGTTATACTCCCATCATAAGGTTTACAACTATACAACTTTTCACCATTGTAAAACTTATCTATCAATGCTTTATTTGAGTATAAGGAGGATGGAACCACGATAATATATTAAAATAGTTACTTTATAATATGGAATTTGAACTTTGAGAAAGGGTTTAGAAATAGATCCTTGTCGAAACCTTAGTTTTGCTTGGTCATTACCCCTTATGGCGTCGTAGCAGAGAGTTTGTCCTTTAACTATAGTGTCGAGATACCTCACTGTTTGCACATTGTAAAAAGGAGGATTAATGCATTAGTCGCGACAACTAAGACAGACCTTGACCCAGCCCTTATGCAGCTTATGGTTAGAATTAAACAAATGACAATGACAAACTGACAAGCTCAAACTGTTTCTTTTAAGTCGGATTTTTATGTCACCAAGTATGTCATGATGACATTTAATAAAGTAAAGAAAACTAATGATAATATATGTACATGATTCTTACCGCTAACTAAAAGAATTGTGAAACATGAATTATAACACCATAGCAATTACAGTAAATATTTTTTTTAATGAAATTTGAGGGATGTTACAACATATCCCTATCTTATAATTATAAAATTCTACAAATTGGGGTAGGGGTAGGGGTGATATATTTTAAGTGTTTCCATTTGTACATCTAATTATAAATTTAGTTTAGAATTTTCAAGTTATCTTAAAATATAGATTTATTAGATGTTTAAATATTTATTTAATGTTGGTTAATTTAAACATGCAAATGGTATGTAAAATTTTATTGATGTGTTTTTCTGTTATTTATTTTTGTTATAAATAAAAATTATTAAGTTGATAAGGATTAATATCTTCTATTTTCGGCTTTATTAAGCAAATTGATAAGATTAACCTAGGTGTAATAAATGTATAGTCTAGATTCATTTCATGATTGTCTATATTGTTATGCTTAAATACATTTTGATTAAGATTTAAATGGGTTTACTTAAATGATTAACTAAAACCATTTAACTAAGTTCATTTAAATGATTAACTAAAACCATTTAACTAAAGTTATTTAAATAACTGTTCTAGTTGTAACTTCTAAAAAAACAAAACGTGAATGGAGAAATATCCTTTAGGAAGCTTGGCTAAGAAACATTTAACCATAACAGTGCAAGTGAATTATAAATGAAAAAGGAAAATTACTTAGGTTTTCACTAATCAAATGTCTCCTCATTAAGGGTTGATCATTGTCTCGTCATTAAGGGTGGACCATTAAACTATTAAAAGAAATATGGACTTTCTCTTCAAAAGTAATGATAAGCATATACAAAAGAAGCTTTAATTTTTGAAGTATAACTTAGAAAATAAGGAAAGGAATGTCCATACTAGTAAGAGGTTATTTTATGCATGTTCGAATAAATGTTGCAGGTTACCATGCATTGCATGTAACAAATCCTACGATATTGGGAATTTGCTGAAAATGAAGTTACAGTATTGTATCATCCTTCTAGTGTATTTGTAGCATCTTCTCTAGAATGATTTTAAATTCCACCAAGCATTCATGTCACAAGTTCTAACATCCTTTTTTAAATGATATTACTTGAACCCATCTAGGTTTTTTAAAATCTAAGGACCCCACACCGAACCAATGTTTTTACTTGACCCAACTAGGGAACCCTATTAGAACCTGCAACTCACAACTCGTTATTTTTAAGGGAGTTTTGTGTCGAGTTTTTCATTCTTGTGTATAAGATGGTTAGATTGGGTAATAGTCGAGGAACATTTCAACAATACAATATTCAAAGTTCCCATAATCTTTCTAATTCAAGTGTGACGGAGTTCCTAAATAAACAATTCCCAATGGTGTGTCCAAAGGAAGCTACGCTCCTCATTTAACCGCTAAATTCAAATTTGTGTAGTAATATCTCAAGTTTCAAAGAACTTACCCTAACCAATTGTTCCAATTTTCTCAAAACAGGACTGCAACCAAATTAGATTTTGGGTTAGAAATATTTTCTCAAAACAGTATTGTAACCAAATTATATTTTGGGTTAGAAATATTTTCTCAAAATAGGATTGCAATCTATTTCAGTACGGATTTTGAAAGAATTTTGTTCCTAACAAAATTAATTGAGATATTTATCAAGCTTTACATAATCATTGGGAATCTCGGTATTCAAAATGACACAATTCAGTTTAAGGGAACTCATCTAAATGAAACAATGCAACACCTCTTTCTTCAATTTCCTTTTGAGGCATAAGGTGCTAAGATTTAAATCATTGAAGAGGGCTGAATAGAAATCATTATGTGTCCTTTTGTTTTTGTAGGTTGGTGATTCCATTCTCATATATCATAACTGCAGTGCTAAATAGGACCATAAGATCTACTCCATGAAAGTAGAAGTAGAAGCAGAAGAAACTACCTTTGTGGTGAACATGATCATAATGCAAACCCATGAGTCATAGAAGGAAATGGAAGAAGAAGAAGAGATCATGTGAGCGAGGAAATGGATCCCTTCTAGTATTCCAGTAAGTTGGAGTTATAACAATTAACCAATGATGCGAAAAAGACGCTAGATGCTATAAACTTATGATTTATCTCCTTCGCTAATGTACAGTAACTTCACTTTAAAAACCTGCACAGATGCGCAAAAAATACTCTAGATGCTATAAACTTGTAATTTTTATTCTACGTTCATGTACAATAACTCCACTATAAAAACCTACAAAGATGGGTTAGCGTTGAACAAACTAACCCTAAAATATTTACAATTAGATATTCCCATCGGCATGGAACTAACTGTCTGTACAACTTGGATTTGTATTCCCATGAGAAAGTAGTTATAATTATAAATGCATGGGAATTTAAAAGTGCCCCCACAAATAGAAAAAGAATATTGTTCAGTCATTGCTGCTCATCTTTCCCAGGAGCTGTTAAATACCCTGCAACGTTATAATTGGGAACATCAATCATCGCTAGAGCATTAACCTTATAATTCTCCTTCCCAGCACAACAACAAATATAATTGAGATTACAAATTTATATACTAGCAACAACCATTTTAATAAGATTAATATATTCGGAATAATCCTATAGGAATATATTTGGCATATATGGAATATGAATAGGCTTATAGGAAAATGTTCATAATACCAAAATACCCCTATATGAATATGTATGGAATAAGCCTATAGGAATATATGGAAGTTCTAGACTGTATCTTGATCGAAACAAACACTTTTGAGAACCGTCGTCCCTTCTTATTCGTATTAAGCTACATGGTTTCACTGCAATGAAGGTTGACTTCTCAGACTAAGAGATGGAGTTATTAGAGTACAACTACAAGTTCATCTAATAGTTTGTTATTAGAGTTGAAGTTAATCTAATAGTTATCCAATATAATCGTGATTAAAGTTGAAGTTAAGCTAATAGTTATAGAATCATTGGATTTAAGCTAATAGTCGTATCTAATAGTTAATTTAAAAGTTACTATATCAAAAATTGGCTTCAAGTAAAATTCATGATTAGAATTGAAGTTAAGCTAATAATTGTATCATCAATGTAGTTAAGCTCATAGTTGGATCTAATTATCGAATAGTTGTATCTAATAATCAAATAGTTGAAGTTAAAATTTAATTTTTCCAGCTATCACGAATTGTATTTATCAGATGTTAACTATGCTATTTTTTATTTTTTTGAAATCGTTAATTATGAATTTTGGACGATGCCCACCGAATCAATCTGGACAGTACACTTGGCTCATTCTACTCCATAGATGAAAAAGCATAGATTGTAGTCCACCCCAAAATTCTAAGATATATATCCCTATAGGCATAAAGATATATAACTAAATCAAAGACTAACCAGTAATAAATCGTCGGGATTCTGGGGACATTATTATTATCCTTTTTACTTTGCCAGGGATCCTCTCATTCTCATGGTGTCATTGTTACACACTATTCCAAATCCAATAAACATAAATGCAATGTTATCCAATTAATGAGTTTCATGGAAAACAAGAGAATAAATTCGATGATGTCATAGTCCATAAACATATGAAAAACAAATCAAGTCTACTTACAAGAAGATGGTGAGATTTGAGGGCTTCGAGTTGTTGGGGAAGAGGGACTATCCACAGAGAGTGAATGAAGATAACCAAGAGGATTAATAATGGTGATACTCTATGTTACTTGCTTCACCCCATCATTCAATCGTTGTAACTCTCCAATCACCCTGTGTTCCCTCAACTGGCTTGATCCATTTTCGACCTCTGTAATAAAGTCCACGACTGAACATTAAAACTTGAAACCTCATGAAACATATATTTTATGGCATGAAATTTCAAATTAAAATAATATAATTACATCGAAAGATTCAAGATCCATTATATCACCCAAGTATCTACGATCCAATGTTCAAGATCCATAACTAATAGGGTATATTGAATATGACTATTGACCCAATTCTCTCAATTGTAGGGTATATTGAATATTAGAACAAAACCCAATTCCATTGAGAGAAGCAAGGCTATATATGTGTAAATACATATGGACTAATATGGATTATGCATCAATGGGGCACAAGTTATGAAATGGGGATCAAATACAAACATTTGAAATTTATACAAAGCAACTATTGGAAATATTAATTATTTGCAGATTTACATATCATGTCTCAACTGACTCAGTCAGAGTCTGTAAAAGTACACTACTATCAGGCAGTCTATAAGGATCAAGAGTGCACGTCTCTCCATATTTAAGCAACCGAATTGAATTTTTGAAGTTAAGTTTTTAGGTAGAAATTTATTACAGTCTTTAATGTTAGTTGGTAGCTTCCAAGAGAAGCAAATTTTAATCTTTGTATATGAAGAAGAAGAAAAATGAAAGAAGGTGAGGATAATTGAGAAGATAGAAAGTGCAGAGTGTGGTGGAGAGAAAGAACAAGAAAAACTATGAGAAGAGTTCATTCTGGAATGTGTTGAGAGCCCAGCTCTGTAAAAGGTGAAACATCCAAGTAAATTTCCAAGTTTGTAATTGTGAATGTAGTTCTTCTGTTGTGTTGCGATAATATATAAAATTCCATAGTTTATGGTTCAATGCATGTCTTATTTATGCCACACATATTCTCCATATTTACTTGTGTGAATGTTGTTTACATTTACTATTCATGAAAGACAAAGAATCCACAAATATTTCACCGTGTAAAAGTTTGGGTTTTAACCATAGAGTGCTTGACACAATTCTTACTTAATATTTTTGTTATATGATATTGTGAGCTTGTCAACATATAGTTGTATCGAGGTTTATCCCAAGTTACGGGTTGGTGAAAATTGTTTTCCATATTATAAGTCAATAGACTAAGAAATATATTTTTTATAAAGTTCCATTAAAAGTGGTTCTGTTGAAGTGGGAGTTGGTCACAACCAAAAGTGTGTCACCATAAAATACCATCAAAATCAAGTGGGTGTCTGTCGAGGTAAAAGTGTGTCGGGTTAAAAATCCGGAAAAGGTGTGTCGACCAAAAAGTGAAAGTTGAGTCCTGTCGCAGTGAAGTTTGTTGCGTTAATAGTCTGTCACGGTAAATCCCCATCACAGTAAAGCATTGTTGCAATAAAATCATGTCGCATGTATTTTGGTTGAAGTTATCTCGTCGAAGTAAAAGGTGGGGTTTCCCAAAGGCATTGTGTTGCAGGCCCAAAAGTAAAGAAAATAAAATTCTTATTCACAGTAACTCAAGTTGATTGTTGTGCGATCACCCAAAATCTGGTATTAGAGAAGGCTTAGGAAAGAACCTTGTCTTAAGAGGAAAAAACTAATTTTCTAAGGAAAATAAAATTTTAAAAAATGGCTTCCACTATTGGTACACGATGTCGAGTTTACAAACTCCAATTTTCTCAGGAAAAAATTATGAATATTGGTCTCTAACAATGAAGGCTTTGTTTAGAGGACAAGATGTATGGGAGATATTCCAAAATGGCTATACATAATCAGTAGATCAGATGACATATCCTAATCTCACGTAAGATAAGAAGGATGCCCTGAGGGAATAGAGGAAAAAAGATGGAAAGGTTGTGTTTTACATACATCAATCCATGCATGAAAGCATACTCCCAAGAGTAGCAGCAGCAAAGAACGCTAATTAGGCATGGGATACATTAGAAGCATCCTATCAAGGATTGGACAAGGTAAAGACTTCTAGGTTGCAAATTCGTAGAAGAGAGTTTGAATCTCTGTCAATGAAAGATACAAATTCATTTGAATTATTCTACACTAGAGTCATTGGTCTGATAAATCAATTCAAATACCATGGAGAAAATATAGAATATAGAAGGATTGTTGAAAAAAATCTTATAAGTATTCCCTCGAGTTTGAATCCTTGATTGTGACCTTGGAAGAAAAAAAAGGAATGTCTCGGTTTACCATTGATGAGTTACAAGCCTCACTCATCAATCATGAAAATAGAATCAGTATATCAAACACATCATTAGAAGGTGAATTTGTAGCATTGTCATTCATAAGTCGTAGAAGAGGTAGGGGGAGATATAATTCTAGAGTCATAGGAAGATTTTTTTCCAGAGAAGGATGCAACAGTTGTCTTGTGAATGTCATTTGTAGAGGACAAAATCAGAGCCACAGTTAGCCAAGTGGTCATAGGTTTGATAAGTCAAAAATACAATGTCATTACTGCAATAAATTTGGTCATTATGCATATGAATGTAGGAAGAAGCAATATGACCAAGGAAGACAAAGCCAAGATGAGTTGAGCAACGTCAGCACTTCATAGAGCACAATGTTGTTGGCATGTGAATCCCCAATGGAATGCAATGTTGTCCAAGAAAGTCCAAGTGACATATGGTATTTAGATTTAGGTTGTAGCAATCATATGACAGGTAATTTAAATTTTTTTTCCAGTCAAAATAAATCAGTTCAAACTCATGTCACACTTAGAAACAATGTCGAAGTTGCTATTTGGGGAAAAGGTACTCTTGGTATTCTAACCAAACAGGGGGAGCGAAAGATTATTCTGGATGTCTATTATGTCGAAGGTCTGAAAAACAATTTGTTAAGAATTTTGTTACCAACTATTTTGTACAATAGTTTAACCTCCTGTTGAGCCACCATTTGATGAACATGGTCAATGTTCATATCCAGTGCAACAGAAGTTCAGAATGTTTTTCCTAGCCAATTTTGGCTAGTCATTTTTATTTTTATGCTGAAATGACCATGCCCCATGGAGTTTTTGTTATAAAGTGTGCTAGTAGGGGTTTTGAGTGGCTCGCCCCCTTAAGACGTAGATTTTAACTAAGGTATTCTAGGGAGCTTTTTCCCTTGTCGATTATGCTTTTCCTATAGCCAAGTATAATCGATGAGTTTTTAACCCGCTTCCTTCAAAGCTGGAATGCCCGATTTTGAAATTTGGGCCTTATGGGGTTATTAGAGTCCAACTAGTAAATATGAACCTACTAGACACTATTGGTATGTTTTATGGTCATTTCCTAAGCCCCAAAATGCTTTAAAATTTTGTCATTTTTTTTTATCGGGGGGCTTGAGTTTTTTTTTTTTACTATAAAGAATTAATTAATTTTTCAATTAATTAAACCATTTTGACCATGGTTTAATTGAGAATTTTCAATTTGTAATAATTAAGTGGCCCGAGGGGTGTTTTTGAAAAATAAACACTTAGTTTCTAAGCAAAAACACTCATTAAACCCCTAGACACACTTATCCTAGGTTTCGGACTAGTATTTGGCCTTGAAATTAATATTTTCTCAAAAAACCAAAAAAATGAGAAATATAAATTAAAATAATAAAAAATAATGAATTGGAGAAAATAAAAAAAATCTCCAAAAAAGGCCAAATTGAATAAAATAAAGGGCTAATTAGCTCGACTTAATTTATCGGAGATGATTTCAATCAGTATCAATCAGTTTCAGATCAAGTATTGATGTGTAGCAGTTAAACTCTCAATCAAAAATTTACCCTTCTTTAGCTGGCAATTCAATTTGTTAAGTGGTGTTCATCTATTGGTTGGATGATAAGACCTAGGGGGATTGAGCCACCTCACACCTCCTCATTACTATAGCAACTCAGTTACAACTCAGTTCAACTCTGAATTAGTGTCAAGCTTAGTGATTCAGGAGTTTCACTCTGGTGTTACTCTTAGTGTGGATTTAGGGTTTTAAGCCCTATCTTTCTTTTCTTTTTCTATAAATAAGAGTCTCTTCTTCACATTTGCATATGGAGAATTTGCAAGAGACCTCTCCTCAAATTGTAACGGTTTTATTTGTTTAATGAATAGAATAAAGTGAATTTGGAGGTCCATGTGTGGGTTCTTGGTGCTTGATTTTCATCTTGTTGGAGATGACATCTTTCTTAAACTTATTATTTTCTTTTTGCAAAGTACATGATCATTGCTAGCTTAGGAAGGCTATAAATCTAGCACAGTAGGGTAATCATTTAGCGTTATAATTTGATTATTTATGTAAAATCTATTGAATGTCTGAATTGAATAGGAAGTAGTAGGTATACCATTGTTTTTCAGATATTTTCTTGATTAAACATTTTGGCATTTGATCTTGTGTTTTGTTGATTGAGAATTGTGTTTCAGGAATCACCGAAGGTGGAGAAGGGGTTGAAGCTCAAACACCTCTTCACGAAGCAGGAGTTTTTTATCTAACATTTCCACCATGCAGGGCAAAAAAAACACTTATTTTCCAATGAAGAAACACAGCCAAAATGAGGCTTTTTCCTATCCTTTATAAATTTAAAATTTAAAACTTCCTTTGGTTACGAGATCCATCTTTCTTCTTCTTTCCACTCTCTGCTTTTACCTCTTTATTTTTCCCTTCCGTTGATCTTCTTCCTCACTACTTCATCTCGCTTTTGTTCCTCTATTTTTTCTCATTGTTCTACCGCGTTTTACATCTTCATTTATCTTGCTTTTTATTCCCACTTTCTTCACTCTTCGCTTCCCTCTATTCTTCAAATTTTTGAAGCCACTTTTCTCTGTGTTGGCTGCCCCATTTTTACCAATTTTTGCAGCCCTCTTTTTGCTTAGTTCTCTACCCCGTTTCTCAGATTTTTTGCAGCCAACTTTTCCTTTTGTTGGCTGCCCTACTTTTCCATTATTTTCAGCCTCTTCCTTCACTTTTTTGCACCCCCTTTTTCCATATTTTTTCCATTATTTTCAGCCTTATTTTTGCTCCATTTTACCCTCTTCCTCTTTCCTACTTTGCATGTAAAATTTTGCATCTAGTTTTCATTCAAAAAAGACTACAAATTGCATTAAAAAGGAGTAATTTCATACTTTGAATAATTTCATTTTTCTTTGGAATCTAGTTAGATCTATTTGTATTGACAAATAATGAGTACATGAGTGTTTGGATTTCTTGTGCAGGTACCGAGGAAGTGAAACAAGAAAACAAGACTCGAGAAAATTGAATAAAAATCTTAAAAAGCCAAGAAGACAAGCATAAACGAAAAATACATCCTTTGTAAAAGCTATTTAAGTTGGCTTCGATATTCTAGTTTTTTCAAGTTCTACTTAAAAGGGTTAAATTCCCAAAGTTGTAATTTATTAATAAAAAGGACTAGTGGAGTCAAGCCTCCCCCGTTTTTCTTACTTCCCCTATTTGGGGGGAGTTTGTCTTGTGTGATTTTTTATCTTTGCTTAGCTTAGATTGTTTTAGACTTAGTTTTATTTTCACTAATTGCTAGTTTAATTTCATCGCATGCATGCCATATATTTCCTTATATTTCTCGCTCTTTTGATTAATAAAGTCTTAAAAGGAACCCAAAGCATTTGCATTGCATTCACATCATAGATTAGATAATACTCTTGAACATGTCATAAGACAAGTCAAGAGCACTGTCTGTCGGAGAGCACTTGCATTGCATTTGCATCATAGATTAGATAAGACTCTTTAATCTCACCATAAGGTGGATCAAGAGCACTCTATGTCAGAGAGATTTTTTTGTTAATAAAATTTGCAACTCTCCACCCCCATCGAATTGGGAATTAATTATTTTTACACTGTGTATGCTCTACCCAATTGGGATACCCAAAAGCTCTGTAGATATTTAATTCACAGATATAATTCCAACTGCCATCATAATAAAATTTACCACCCCGCATTTAGCGCAATATTCTGAGTGGCCAATCTCTTAGTGGGTACGTTGGGTCACTCTCCTTGTTTTGCAGTAGTTGGAAAGTTATCGAACGCCTGAATGCAAATCGGATTGTCCAACATGTGTTTGAACGGAGCCACTTAGAGTATTTTCAGTTATATTTCCAAGTGGAAATCCGCCTTGCCTAATTAACACGATCATTCATAAAATGTACATTAAAATTTGACCAAGTACATTTGGAAAACGATCTCACAAACATCCGAGACTTAGATTTTCAGCATCCTGGCTCCATTTTTTAGGCACTGGTCTGTTTATTTTTGCATCATCTGGTTTGGACCATTTGTCCATTTGTTTAAGTTATTTTATGCGTGGATGCCTTAATATCTATCTCATCATTTATATCATGTTTTGAAAATAGCAACGTGGATTGCGTAATTGGTCTTTTTTATGTATATCAAAACTCCTAAACAACACTAATTCTCACCATTCATTTAAGAACACTTTAAAACAAAAAACCTTAGACAACCTTTTTAGGGACTACCCCCTTGGCTTCGTTAGGAGTTAGCCTAAACAGAGGAGCTGGGATCAAGTGACAACACCTCGCTCTTTGCTTTCCCCCAAGGCCACACCTTTCCCGCTTAGAGAAACAAAACCCAAAATATTTCTGTTGACGATGTGCATTCGACAGACAACATCTCTGGCGCCATTGTCGGGGACAAATCTTTTTGTTCCTGGATGACTTTTAACCTTAGTTTTTTACCTTTTGATAGATTTTTTAGTCAACTCAACTCTATGAAAATAGACTTGAATCCATATGGCAACTCCACTGTCAAATAAATTACCAATGTATTCAACTAGAAGAAACTCTGAAGGCTTAATAAATTTCATCCCTGAGCCTGAACATGTTTATAGGAGGATATTGAATAAGCTAGCTTCTTGTAGGATCCATGTGAATCTTGGATCTGAGTCTATTTTAGAAACCCGTAACTTGTTTGAAGAAAATAATAATCAAAATTGTTTTTCTGACATAATGGGTGAGTATTTTACTCAACTTGACTTCTCTCAGATAGCAAGTCAACCCCATCGTCTTCCAAACAAAGTCATAGAGAATCTCCCTATGTTCATTGGCTCCGATGCCACCACTTCCACCATGCATCTCAGAATTTTCTCCAGATGTGTCAATGCTTTCATCAATTATCCTGCACATCAACATGATCATGTTTACATGAAACTCTTTTCTCTTTCCGAGGATGGAAGGGATGGTGACTAGTACATCAATTTACCAGAAAACTCCTTTACTACACTCGAAGCTTTCAAAACTTCCTTCACTAACAGGTTTGATGAAAATAAAGAGCCTAGGCATCAACTGGCTTCTTTCACAAATATAAAGAAGAATGAGAATTAGACTATGGATGAGTTTAAACAGAGGTTCACAGAACTATCTAATGCCATTCCTGCCACTTACAAACCACCTGCACCATCTATCTTTCTTTATTACATTGAAGCACTTAGTGGGAAGATGTAATATCATATCTGGGATAAAGAACCCGGTACTCTTATAAACACACAAGAAATGGCAGTCAAAATATACAGAAATATGCAGTCTTTAGGTGAATCCAATCTTCCTAGTTATTCAAGGTTCTCGACTCCTTTAAAGTCAAATGAGCATAAAGAATAAAATTCTTATAAAAACAAATGATGGAAATGAAGGAAAGACTTGAAAGAATGGAAAATAAGCATCTATCCCAAATAAAGGAAAAAATTGAGAGAATGGAAGATAAGCATCTAGCCCAAATGAGAGAAATGCATAACAAGGTCATTAGTATGGAAAGAGCGCAATCACAACCTATCCCAAGACCATTCCCTCTGAAAACAAATTGGCAAAGAAAAGCACCCAACCATGAACAAAGGCCTCTTGATCAATTAGAAGTTGCTAACATGGTTGAAACTTACATGTCATTTTGTAGAGCATGTGAAGACTTTCAGTGAGGAATCTACTTGCCATTATGCATGCTATGTTCAAGAGCATGGTTTTCCAGAGGGATGTGATCTGAAAGCATCATCAAACGAGCCTGAGTATATAAACAATGTGGATGAAATGCATAATATTTCCAAAGAAAGTTGGAGAGAGGCATAACAGAATAGCCAGGAGCATGATACAAGTGATGAAGAGTCCCTTACAGTTTACATGGATGATGAGTATGAGAGTTTACTAGAATATCCAACCTTTTAACTTTTGTGTGATGACAATCCTCCATGCTCTCCACCTGATGAAAAATATGTGGAAATTTGGGACCCTTATGATATCTCTGAAACCTAGATTTTTGAAGAGGATTGTTATGATCATAAGGAGGATGAAGATAGCCAAGGGATTGGTACCAGTGGCGAACACTCTCACATCTGACATAGATGGGGATGATCTTCTTGAGAATCCCATCTATGATATGTCTAGCGAAAGGAGTGTTTGTCTAGAAATTTATGGAAGTCCAATCTATGATGCATCCAACAAGAGGAGTGTTTATTCTGACACTTATGAAAGTTGTAAAGAAGAGCAGTCAGAGTTGTAATTGAGTATCTGTAATGAGGACTTGAAGAAGTAGTGCAATGAAGAATCATATGGGGTGCAACTAGTTGAATTTTTTTCTCATCCATCGTCTTCACATATAGATGTTCCTTATGATTTGGAGCATTTTTGGGATTACACATAGAGTTATCAACGGATAAGCCCTTTTGATGAGTATGATGATCTACCTCATCATACAGATTTTTACATTAGTCCTATCCAATCTTGGATGGAAGACTCCTATAAGAGCACCAGCTAGTTTGGGAAGAATTTCAACGACATTATTCATGCCTATGATTCCCCATCCAGCCCGCCCATCCTGGATCATCATGCAGGTTTGCATTTTCTGAATAAAGTATTCTTGTTTTGGCCGGTAACCAAAGACAAGGAAAAACATTTTTAGATTAATAAAATGCTTAGGTGGCTACATTCGATTTATGATTACACCTAACCTTGTTATATCATGCTTAGTGTAGGAAAATAGGAGAACATTTACTTTTAGCATTTTTTTTGTACTTGAGAATGAATAAATTTTTAGTTAAGTTTTGTCATTCCTTTGAATAAAGCAACTTTTGGATCATTGGTTCTTTTTCATAAAACTTGTACTATTATGGTTTTCTTGTCTAGTTGAGGTGTTTTTACATGATATAGAAACCGGAGATTCTGGTGTTCTCCTATGCTCTCCTTGCATAAGAGATTAGATCGAGCACATGTCCCGCAATTCGAGCCAGATGTTACCAACTATTTTGTACAATAGTTGAATCTCATGTTGAGCCGTCATTTGATGAACATGGTCAATGTTCATATCCAGTGCAACAAAAGTTCAGAATCTTTTTCCTAGCCAATTTTGGATAGTCATTTTTATTTTTATGCTGAAATGACCATGCCCCATGAGGTTTTTGTAATAAATTGTGCTAGTAGGGGTTTTGAGTGCCTCGGCCCCCTAAGACCTAGATTTCAACTAAGATATTCCAGAGAATTTTCTCCTTTGTTGATTATGATTTTTCTATAGCCGAGTATAATCGATGAGTTTTTCTCTCGCTTCCTCCAAAGCTAGAATGCCCAATTTTGAAATTTGGGCCTTAGGGGGTTATTAGAGTGCAACTAGTAAATATGAACCTACTAGACACTATTCGTATGTTTTATGGTCATTTCCTAAGGCCTGGGATGCTTTAAAAATTTGTTAATTTTTTTTTTTTACCGAGGGAGTTGAGTTTTTTATTTGTTTATTTTTTACTATAGAGAATTAATTAAAATTTTCAATTAATTAAACCATTTTTTACCATGACTTAATTGAAAATTTTCAGTTTGTAACAATTAAGTGGTCTGGGGGGTGTTTTTGGAAAATAAACACTTATTTTCTAATCCAAAACACTCATTTAACCCCTAGACACACTTATCCTAAGTTTCAGACTATTATTTGGCCTTGAAATTAATATTTTCTCAAAAAACCCCAAAAATGAGAAATATTAATTAAAATAATAAAAAATAATAAATTGGAGAAAATAAAAAAATCTCCAAAAAAGGTCAAATTGAATAAAATAAAGGGCTAATTAGCTTGGCTTAATTTATCGGAGATGATTCCAATCAGTATCAATCAGTTTCAAATCAAGTATCGGAGTGCAGCAGTTAAACTCTCAATCAGAAATTCACCCTCCTTTAGTTGGCAGTTCAACTTGTTAAGTGTTGTTCATCTATTGGTTGGGTGATAAGACAGAGGGGGATTGAGCCAACTCAGTTTAACTCTAAATCAGTGTGCCAATCTCAGTCAATCAAGAGTTTCACTCTAGTGTTACTCTTAGTCCGGATTTAGGGTTTTAAGCCCTATGATTTTTTTCTTTTTGTATAAATAAGAGTCTCTTCTTCCCATTTGCATATGGAGAATTTGCAAGAGACCTCTCCTCAAATTGTAACACTTTTATTTGTTTAATGAATGGAATAAAGTGACTTTGGAGGTCTATGTGTGGGTTCTTTGTGCTTGATTTTCATCTTGTGGGAGGTGACATCTTTCTTAAACTTATTATTTTCTTTTTGAAAAGTACATGATCATTGCTAGCTTAGGAAGGCTATAAAATAGCACAGTAGGGTAATCATTTAGCGCTATAATTTGATTATCTATGTAAAATATATTGAATGTCTAAATTGAACAGGAAGCAGTAGGTATACCATTGTTTTTCAGATATTTTCTTGATTAAACATTCTAGCATTTGATCTTGTGTTTTTTTTATTGAGAATTGTGTTTTAGGGATCACTGAAGGTGGAGAAGGGGTTGAAGCTCAACCACCTCTTCACGAAGTAGGATTTTTTTATCTAACACTTTCACTATGCAGGGCATACAAAGCGCTTATTTTCCAGTCAAGAAACACAACCAAAAAGGGGTTTTTTCCTATCTTTCATAAATTTAAAATTTAAAACTTCCTTTGATTATGAGATCCATCTTTCTTCTTCTTTCCACTCCCTGCTTTTACCTCTTTATTTTTCCCTTCCATTGATCTTCTTCCCCACTACTTCATCTCACTTTTGTTCCTCTATTTTTTCTCTTTGTTCTACCTCGTTTTACATCTTCATTTCTCTTGCTTTTTTTTCCACTTTATGCACTCTTCGCTGCCCTCTATTCTTCAAATTTTTGCAGCCACTTTTCTCCCTATTGGCTACCCCATTTTTACCAATTTTTGTAGCCCTCTTTTTGCTTAGTTTTCTGCCTTATTTCTCATTTTTTTTGCAGCCAACTTTTCCTTTTGTTGGCTGCCCTCTTTTTCCATTATTTTCATCATCTTCCTTCACTTTTTTGCAGCATTCTTTACTGCTGTCTGCACCCCCTTTTTTCCATTATTTTCGGCCTTCTTTTTGCTCCATTTTTCCCTCTTCCTCTTTCATATTTTGCATGTAAAATTTTGCATCTAATTTTCATTCAAAAAAGACTACAAATTGCGTTAAAAAAGAGTAATTTTGTACTTTGAATAATTTCAATTTTCTTTGGCATCTAGTTAGATCTATTTTTATTGATAAATAATGTGTGCATGAGTGTTTGGATTTCTCGTGCAGGTACCGAGGAAGTGAACCAACAAAACATGACTTGAGGAAATTGAAGAAAAAGCTCCAAAAACCAAGAAGACAAGCATAAATGAAAAATACATCCTTTGTAAAAGTTAATTAAGCTGGTTTCGATCTTCTAGTTTTTACAAGTTCTGCTCAAAAGGTTTAAATCCCCAAATTTGTAATTTATTAATAAAAAGGACTAGCGGGGTCAAGCCTCCCACGTTTTTCTTACTTCCCCTATTTGGGGGAAGTGTGTCTTGTGTGATTTTTTATATTTGCTTAGCTTAGATTGTTTTAGACTTAGTTTTATTTTCAGTAATTGCTATTTTAATTTCATCGCATGCATGCCATTTATTTCCTTATATTTCTCGCTCTTTTGATTAATAAAGTCTTAAAAGGAACCCAAAGTCTCTTGAACTTTTCATAAGACAAGTCAAGAGCACTCTCTGTCCGAGAGCACTTGCATTGCATTTGCATCATAGATTAGATAAGACTCTTGAACCTGTCATAAGACAAGTCAAGAGCACTCTCTGTCGGAGATCACTTGCATTGCATTCACATCATAGATTAGATAAGACTCTTGAATCTCACCATAAAGTGGATAAAGAGAACTCTTTGTCATAGAGATTTGTTTGTTAATAAAATTTGCAACCCACCACCCCCATAAAATTGGAATTTACTTATTTTTACAGTGTGTATTCTCTACCTAATCGGGATACCCAGAAGCACTGTAGCTATTTAATTCACAGATATAATTCCAATTGCCATCATAATAAAATTTACCACCATGCATTTAGCGCAATATTTTGAGTGGCCAATCTCTTAGTGGATACGTTGGGTAGCTCTCCTTGTTTCGCTGTAGTTGGAAAGTTATCAAACACCTGACTGCAAACCAGATTGTCCAACATGTGC
Source organism: Pseudotsuga menziesii (assembly GCA_001517045.1). Lineage (NCBI taxonomy): Eukaryota > Viridiplantae > Streptophyta > Pinopsida > Pinales > Pinaceae > Pseudotsuga > Pseudotsuga menziesii. The sequence continues at coordinate 407,594 of LPNX010196774.1, forward strand.
TTGAACGGAGCCACTTAGAGTATTTTCGGTTATATTTCCAAGTGGAAATCCCCCTCGCCTAATAAACAAGATCATTGATAAAACGTACATTAAAATTTGACCAAGTACATTTGCAACACGATCTCACAAACATCCGAGACTTAGATTTTCAGCATCCTGACTCCATTTTTTAGGCACTATTTATTTTTGCATCATCTGGTTTGGACCATTTATCCATTTGTTTAAGTTATTTTATGCGTGGATGCCTTAATATTTGTCTCATCATGTATATCGTGTTTTGCGAATAGCAACGTGGATTACATAATTGGTCTTTTTTTATGTATATCAAAACTCCTAAACAACACTAATTCTCACCATTCATCTAAGAACACTTTAAAACAAAAGGCCTTAGACAACCTTTTAAGGGACTACCCCCCTTGGCTTCGTTAGGAGTTAGCCTAATAGAAGGAGATGGGATCAGGGGATAGCACCTAGCTCTTTGCTTGCCCCCAAGGCCACATCTTTCCCGCTTAGGGAAAAAACAACCCAAAAGATTTATGTTGACAGTGTGCATTCGATGGACAACACATTGTACATTTGATACATAAAGGTTATAGATTCTACATGGTGGAAAATCACTGTGTGAGTAAAGAATTGCGTCTAAGTAACAAATGATATCAAAAGTACCAATGACAAGCAATCTCTTTTTCCTTTGAGGATAACACTAGACCAGGGTAATTTTTAAGGATTCTAATATTCTACTTCAGTATAGTATTCAAAGGCGATTGTTTCGGATTGAAAAAACATGTTTATGGATAGGTAGGTGAATATTAAATATGAAACATAAAGTTAACACTAAAATGTGTAAATTTTGGCGAATATTATGATAAAAAAACATATTTTGTGTAAATATAGGTGATATTAGACACTAAAAATGACCAAATAGCGAATTTATTTTTTGAAAAAAACACAAAAAAATAGCCAATTGGTGAAATTTTGCCACTAAAAATTACCTTGCACTAGACATGAAAGGAAAGACAAATTCAGTAGCTGCATTCAAGGCAAAAAGTAAAGAAGCAAGCAAGCACTGCGACAAAGAATAAAATGACAACATTGAAATTCAAGCATCATTTCAATCAGAGGTTTAGGATGAGTCTTGGCCGTGGAATTTCATATGTTGACATCTGAATTTTAGTGGGATGAACATACTGCACACAAAGAATATGGTGAAAGGATTTCCATCGATCTAAAAACCAGAGATATTTTGTGAAGGATGCATTTTTGGGAAGCAACATAGAGAGACTTTTCCGGTTGGAAAGTCATATAGAGCACGCACACCACTTGAGATTGTGCATTCTGATATTTGTGGCCCAATGCAGACACCATCCATGGAAGGCTACAATTATTTTCTTACTTTTATTGATGACTTCACAAGAAAAACATGGGTATATTTTCTAAAACATAAATATGATGCATTTGGATGTTTTCAGCGGTTCAAAGCACTTATGGAGAAACAAAGTGGATACATCATCAAAATCCTAAGGATAGGCAGGTGAATAAGTCTCAAATGAATTCCTAAATTTTTGCAAGTCTCATGGAATACACAATAAATTTACTATGCGATATACACCTTAGCAGAACGGTGTCACAAAGACAAAGAACAGAACCATTACGGAGATGGCATGCAGCATGATGGCTGCTAAGCATTTTCCAAATGAATATTGGGATGAAGCAGTCACACTTTTTTTATATATTATGAACTGATGCTCGACAAAGAGCGTGAAGAAAAAAATCCCTCAAGAAGCATGGACATGTATGAATCACAGTGTTTATCATTTAAAGGTTTTTGGTTGTGTCGCATATTATCATGTTCCAAATGAGATAAGAAAGAAACTAGACAATAAGGGACATAAATGTATTTTTGTTGGCTACTCTAAATGCACAAAAGCATATAAGTTATATGACCTTATCGCAAGGAAAGTAATCATCATCCATGATGTTCAATTTGTCGAGAATGAACCATGGGATGGAACTGTCGAGAAGAATGTCAATATTGTGTCAATTGTCGAGCATGATGACATGACGGAGGAAGTGGTTCAAACACCACATGTAATTCAAAATGTTGCAGCATCATTGAAACCCAGGACAACGCGATATGTTCCAACACAAGTAACGTCAACACAAGTTGCAACTCAAGCTACGTCGAAGAGCACACCAAGAATTATGCAGACTCCACCAAGCCGTTCGTTGAGGTTGACATCAATAGATCCAATACAGACAAGAAGTTTGTGTGAGATATATGAAACTGGTTTTCTGTATTTGTAACTTCAGAATATATTCTTATGTATATTATCATTGTATATTAGTGTACCCCCATAGGATATGTGTTTCCCTCCTTTAGAGATGTCATTATTGTATATGGTCATTGAGGTAAACCCTCTATTGTAAGTCGGGGCAATAGTCCCCAAGTTGAATATAATAAAATGTATTTTTGAGACTCCTTAGGTGAAGTCGACCTTGATAGGTTAATGGGTCGGCCCAATCATGTTTTAGGTCAATCACTTGATGTGTATAAATAGGGAGGCTCCCTCCCACATTTAAACACGCACTCACTCACTCAAGTTCGCATGAGGAGAGAGAGAGAGTTGCAGAATACTTCTTATTCTTGTGGTTTTCCATCTTATGATATTGTCTTAGCGACGAAACTATAATGAGGAAGTTTGTGGGTTTTATCCTTAATGGTTTCCTCAGATTAGAGGAATTTTGGGGTCTAAAATGGGCCTCATAAGGAAAATAATAAAATAATAGTTAAAATAATAAAATAATATTGATTAATTTTGGAGGAAGAAAGAAAAAACTACTTTTTGTGTTCGTATTTTTGACATATCTCCCTGTGTTTTTACTCAAATTTCGATCAAGAAAGCTTGTTGGATGCAGAATTTGATTCTGCATCCAACGAGTACCCACACTGCATACTTTTGACAGACCCCGCTACCCCAAAAACAAAAAATACCTGAAAAAAACGTGATGATAACATTTTTTTCAGGTATTTCTTGTTTTTGGGGTAGCGGGGTCCGTCAAAAGTATGCAATGTGGGTACTCGTTGGAGGCAGAATCAAATTCCGCATCCAATGAGCTTTCCCGATCGAAATTTGAGTAAAAATACAATGAGATATGTCGAAAATACGAACAAAAAAAGTAGTTTTTTTTAATGACAAATATGTCAATTCAACCATTATGGTTGACTTATTTTATTGAAATTCTATTGGTTCTTGAATTCCAACTCACAAAAACTTATTTTGGCACGTTTTCTTATAAGGCCCATTTTAGACCCCAAATTTCCTCTAATCTGAGAGGAAAATCTTTTTGTATTGTGTATCGACTATATATTATGCCCCTTGTTGTGCTTGTTATTCTTTCAAATAAATATCCTAATCAATTTGAATAAGATGAGAAAAATCCTTGTGTTCTTTTTTTGAAACCAACGTTGTAGACTACCAAATATAATTGAGTCCATAGCTGGAGTGGATACTTAGAACATGACAAAGAAATGAAGAACATGAGGCTCCTTCTTCACAAACTATTTCCCTGTGATAATGAACTCTTTGATTTCTACAAGATTAGAAAAACAAACATGGTATCATAGCCTCTCTGAAAGAAGGCATTGTGCAGCAGCGGAAACTAGGGACTCATAGTTCAAGGTATTCTCTCTACAAACTATCAAGAAAAGAGGGCTAGGCTAACTCACCATAGGAGGGCACATCTTTTTGTCGAATCAGAATTTACTTCCAAAAATTTTAATTTTTACTGTGGGACACTGTGGGAAGAAACTAGGGCATCAAGTTTTGGAGGCTTCCCACCACATTTTCTAGAAAAGGGCCTCACTAAGAAACTCGCCATAGAATGGCGCATCTGTCATGTCCCCAATTTTGGCCTAAGAAAAATAGACCAAGGTCACCTAGGAAGAATTTAGAAAAAATATTAATGGTGACAAATTAGGAGAAAATAATTTAATTGGGGAAATTAGCGAGTAATATTATTAAATCTCAAAAATTTATAACTATTGGCTAAGGGGAAGCAATAATTACCTAGTGCATGGTTTCTGGTGATCTATATTATTTTTCTATGGTATGGGAAAAAGGAGATAATAGAACATAGCTTTCATTGACCCATGGTACTCGAGACTTTTCAAGGATAAAAGGAGGTAGAGGAAAATGGAAAAGGACATGCTTGAATATTTGGAGATTTATTCTTGAGATCGTCTAGGGGTTAGCTTAGAGTTTTCTTTTGGGGTTGGAAAACCCCATCCATCCATTCTGGTCTAGTTTCGGTGGTGTGAAGGATCCACCCTAGCTGGACAAAAGGGAGGATCCATTCAGGGTCTTCATCGAAGCTTCATAATTTGAATTGACATCACTTACAGGTTCTTGTTGAATGTATCTTAGTACATGCTATCACAACCATAGTTATTGTAATGTTTACTCTTTGTTAGTCATAATAAAGGTGCCAATATTATCTCTCTATTGTGATGTGTTATAGAATGTCTCTAAAGTGTTTGACAAAATGTCTATGAGAATACATACTACTTGTGAAAGTTATAAATCAATGTAAAATTGATTAATGTTGATAATTTCATAGATTTTGTGACCATCCAGCATCCGGGATATTACAGTGGTATCACATCCGGTGATCTTTCCATCCTAAGGGGAAATGCACACAGGGTTTCCAACCGAGCTTCATTTGACATTTTTAGTCCATTGTCTTCTTGCTTGGGCAATTTCTTGTGGAAGACCGAGTTTGCTAGGGCCAAATTCCTGTAGAGTTCGAATCAACCCTGTGAGATTAGATTTCTCAAAGCTTGAACTTTCAGAAGACCGGACTCTGGAGCATTGAGGAATAGATCGTGAAAAAAAGGGGGTCACGAGTTTATTAGCAGAAGGTCGAGTCTTGTGATCGAGGGAAATCATAGAATAAATCAAAAACTAAAAAAAAGGTTGCGAGTTTGCAGGATGTGAAGTGGTTGGAAGAGGGCCGGAGACAAGAACTAAAAAATTTGAGAATAGTTCGTTTTGGAATGTGTTGAGAGCCCAAGCTCTTGTAAAAGGTGAAACATCCAAGTAAATTTCCAAGTTTGTAATTGCGGCAATAGTTCTTTTGCTATGTCATGATAATGTATAAAATTCCATAGTTTATGGTTGAATGCATGTTTTATTTATGCCGCACATCTTACATTTATTATTTGTGAAAGACATAAGAATCCACAAATATTTCACCGTGTAAAAGTTTGAGTTTTAACCGCAGAGTGCTCAACACAAGTCTTACTTGATATTTTGGTTATATGATATTGTAAGCTTGTAGCAATATAGTTGTGTCGAGGTTTATCCCAAATTACGGATTGGTGAAAAGTGTTTTTCATATTATAAATCAATAAAGGAAGAAATCTCTTTTTTATAAAGTTCTCTTAAAAATGGTCTTGTAGAAGTGGAAGTATCATTCAGGGGTTGCTATACCCAAATCGCCTTTGAATGGAATCGAAGTGATAGATATATTACTTCTGCATCTTCTTTATCAAGCAAGAGGAGTTATTCGGACTTTTAGATCCCTATAATTCTCTGCATTTATAGGAATTAACCAGCTAATCTAATAGTATATTAGATTAGATTCATAATTGACTGCTAAGCTAATGCTAGATTCCGTTTACGGCCAGTACTCGGAACTTTCTTGTTTTGTGGGTGCCTCGTCACTGTTGATAGGCGATGGACACGAGGGAAATCCGGATTGCTGACATGTTATCGAACCCACTTGTAACATCATATGGCGGCACTGGCCAATACAACAACTTTCACGTTTGGAATCTTCCAATGCTACACGAATTTTTGGGGTTTATTAGGTTTCTCCACCACTTGGTGGATACAAAGTTTTGGGATGTCCAAATCTAGTTAGAAAAAATATTTATACAGATTTTTTTTAAATTATTTGTAAACATAAAAATAATGAAAAAAAATATTTTATTTACAACTATTTTATTTTATTTTAATTTAATTTAATCAATTAAAAAATGTAAAAATATCTCCCAAACATAAAGATAAGGTTATCCATTTCTTTTCATTAATAAAAAAAATCATGACTGTACAGACAGTAATGTCACGTATCAAATTTGTTTGTCTTATCATTAGGTACGGTGGTGCATGAGCATGAAAATACCATCATAATATTGTGAAAAAAAAATAAAAATGGTATATAGTATTGAGTATGAAAAAGGCATCAAAATATTGTGAAAAAAAGGGGTGAAAATGGTCTATAATATTGGATAGGTTGTATTGTCGATAGTATTTGGTATTTTTTTTTTTTCAGAGAAAAACTTGTATATTATTTAAAAAATAAAATATAATTTAAAGATAGACCAATAAGTAGTATTGTCTATTGTTAATAGTTTTTAACCAAAAGCTAAATATATTTTATACTGATTATATAATCACGTATAATCATTCCATTACATATAAGAGTCAACATACAGCACTGTCATCACACATAATCCATTACATCCTAGCAATTTACAGAATTGGGCAAAACCTACCGATAAACATCAAAAACAGTCATAGCTTCAAAAACTATTTAGCAGTTCGCATATTCAGTTTCAATAAGCTTTCAAAAATCAAACAAGGATCAACAAGATCCAGTCATCCTTTATCTTCAGCAAGAGCTCAATTCTTCACCAAAATACGTGTACAAAAGTATTTTTTAATAAAGCATGACAGAGTCTAGTATTTGGTATGTTATATAGTATGGTAATTCAATATTAGTAATGAAATGAGTAGAATTGCAGTAAAAGCATCTAAAAATTAAAGGACATACTACCAAAATACGTGTACAAAAGTATTTTTTAATAAAGCATGACAGAGAATAGTATTTGGTATGTTATTAGTATGGTAATTCAATATTAGTAATGAAATGAGTAGAATTGCAGTAAAAGCATCTAAAAATTAAAGGACATACTTAAATTTGATAGGAATCTGTAATATGAAATTATAATTTTAAATTTATTTTATAAGATTTTAAATTTAATATAGTAAAATTTTTAATAAAAAAGAGTGAATATTTTTTAAATAAGTGTATAAGTTTTTATGATACATGTTTTGTAAAATGTAATTTGAAAAAAAATAATTGGAAAAAAAATAATAAAAGCCAAATATAAATTTATATATGAAACCTCTTAAAGTTCACATTTCCTCAATGTGCTTAAGCTTTCGTTTTAAAACTAATTAAATCACATAAACTTAAAAGAAAAATTGCATAAACTTTCTTTTAGATAAATCTCATGGTTCGTAAGTTTCTAGTGAGGTAAATCAATAGTAAGATTTTCCGGAGAATCAGCACTAGCCATTACTTGAATGTTTACGTTTAGTTTCCGAATCGTAAACCATCATCAAGACAAAAAGTCGAAGAGGTGAGCTTCACTTTAGAGTAATAAATAGGTTTTGACTTTAAGTTTTCTAATTAAGTTTTTTTAGCCAACTAGGTTTAAAAATTTTAACTTATTTATTAAAAAAAAAGGTTAATTATGTTTTTTAAAAATTATGTTTATTCAATTTTAGAATTTTATTAAAAGTTCTTTTTTAAATAAGTTATATAATTTTAAAATCTTATTAAAAGTTTTTTTTTAATATTTTATTAAAAGTTTCACTTTTATTATGCTATAATTTTAAGATTTTAATAAAAGTATTAAGTTATTTATTAAAATTTTAATTAAAATGATTAAACTTATTTATTTAACAATTAATAATTTTTAAGATTTTAATAAAAGTTTTTTAGATGTTTATTAAAATCTTAATTAAAATTATTAAAAATTTTATTATTAAAAATAATAATTTTGTGATTATGTTTTTTAATTATAGTTAAGTTTGTTTTAAATTTTAATTTTTTTTAAATTTTAAATTTTTTTAATTATGTTGCAAATTAAAAATGTTTAATTATGTTTTCTTAATATTAAGTATGTTTTTTAATTTTTTTAATTATCTTTTTTTAAGATTTTAATTATTTTTAAATTATATTAAAAAAATTTATAAGATTTTAATTATGTTTTTAAAAAAATTATATTAAAAATTTTAATTTTGAAAAATGTTGCTTAAAGTATTTTAATTATTTTAATTACTTTAAGTTAAGGGTTATTTTTCCATTTCAAACCTAAAACCTGGACATGTTTGAATTTATTTTGATACTTGATTAGGGGGACGCAACTCTTACTCACTTCAAATCCACCATCTATATTTAGGTTTTTCGGGTGTGATTATTTCTAGGACTTCTCTGAACCGTCTTTTGTAATAATGGTTTTATCTGGCAAGCATTGAAGTTTCCTCAAGGCAGATATGGTGCTTGTATTTCTCCAAGTGTTCTGCCAAGGCTGAGGTGTGGATGTGTTGGTTGCAGATGTCAGCCCTATGTTCTTTCATTCTAACCTTGAGAGACTGACCAGTTTCTCCAATGTAGTTAAGGCCACATGAACATGTAATCTTATAGACCCATTTTTGTTGATGTTCGTCAAGCTTGTCTTTCACAGTCCTCATTTTCTGCCTTATGGTTTCTAGAGGTTTGAATGTTGTGAGGATCTCTTTCTTTCTTAGGAATTTGGAAACCTTATCGGTGACGCCTTAAATTAAGGGAGATAGGCCCTCTTTTTTTCATTGCGTTGTTGGTGGTTTTTTAGTTTACTTAAGGGGTTCCTAATAGCTCTCTTTATGTCACTTACTTTATAACCAATGCTTCTAAACATTTTAGCTAGGTTATCCTGCTCTTCTTTAAGATGTTCATCATTACAAATTCTAAGCGCCCTTGTTGCTAAGGTGTTGATCATCCCTAGCTTCTGAACAGGATGATGATGAGAATCCGCATCAAGATAACTGTCAGTGTGGTTTTTCTTTCTAAAGACCCTATGTCCCAAAGAACCATCAAGTTTTCTGTAGATCAAGATGTCAAGGAAGGGAATGCTCTCATTCTCTTCCACTTCCATGGTGAATTTAATGTCAACTAAATGGCGGTTGAGATGCTCCAAGAATCTATTGAGTTCTTGTTCTCCATGGGGCCAAATGACATTAGTGTCATCCACATATCTTTTCCACATTTTTGGTTTCAAGGGATAGGCTTCAAGGGCCTTGTTTTCAAATTTCTCCATGAAAATATTGGCGATCATAGGTGAAAGGGGAGACCCCGTTGCTACCCCAATGGTTTGTTCATAGAATTCGTCTTGGAAACTGAAGAACATGGAGCGGAGACAAACTTCTGCAAATTTTGCTATCTCGGGGTCAGTGACTTCATGAATGACTTCAATAGCTTCATTCAACGAGATCTTGGTGAATAAACTGACAACATCAAAGCTAAACATCATGTCATTGGGACTAATATTCTCCTCCGAAATTAGATCAACAAAGTCTATGGAGTCTTTAATGAAGGACTTAGTGTGTCCAATGAGGGGACCTAAACATTTTGCTACGAACTTTGCGATCTCATAAGTTGGGGAGCCAATTGTATTAACGATTGGTCTTAAGGGAACCCCTTCTTTGTGAATTTTGGGTAAACCATAAATTATCAAGATGATTTCTCCTGTAGGCATGAGGAGCTTCTTTGTACTATCATCAAGGCTAGATCCTTTGATAACCTTCTTGATTTCTCTAATGATTTTTGAAATTGGATTGCTGCAGAATTTTTATAGTTGTCACTCAAGCCTAGGTGATCAAGCATTTTGGAAACGTAGTCTCTGCTATTGAGAAGAACTGTGGCTCCTCCTTTATCAGCTTTAGGGACTATGATGCCATCGTTGTTCCTAATTTTTTTTTTGGCTTCTCGTTCTCCTTTCGAAAGGTTATCTTTCGGCGGTTTGGATTTCCTCATGATGACCGCGCAGTCTTTCCTTACCTCCTCCTTCACGTCTTCAGACATGGCTTGGATGGTGTCTTCAATGTTGCAGATGATCTTATCTACGGAAATCTTCTTGGGGGCAATGGAAAAACCAAGTCCTTTCTTCAACACAGTGAATTCGTCTTTGTTGAGTTCGTGGTCAGAGAGATTAACCACCTGTTTGTTTGCAGGTTTCTCAATACTCCGTCCACGTGCCTCTTCATTCCGTCCACGTGCTTCTTTAACTAGTCTCTCGAATTTGCTATCGAATTAATGTGATAATTTCCATTAACCTAAATTAAAAATGAAATATCAACCCAAACTAAATATTTAGTATTACAATTACAATCTATTCATTGATGTTCTTATCAATTATTTCCCAAAAGGAAGTTTGCATTAACCACAATCTTTCTTTTAAAATAGAAAACACTTATAGTGTTAAGTTTAAAAAGATAAAATTAAATCAAGTTTTTAAATCTAGCATTATTCTTTAAGTTTAATATTCACTTCATATATGAAGTTTTCATATTATTTGTGTACCAAATATGGTTTCATAATAATAATAATAATAAATGGTTACATAATAAGCAAACTATGGTTTCTTAATATTTGTTTTTAACTAAGACAATATTTGTTTTTAAATCTATTATTAATTATAGTTCTGCTATCCCCGAATTTAAACACTGAGTTATGTTTCATGCATAAATTTCTTTGCTTTGGAAAATTTTAATGTTGTTTTAAGGCAATATTGTTTTCTTTTTTTCAATAAATCCAAAAAGTGTTTGTTTTTTACATAGTGGTTACCATTTTTTTCTCATAATTATAGATCATTAATAAGGTGAGGTTGCTATTAAATTTTTATATGTATAGGTAAAATTTCCAGAGATTGACATTTTCACATTATAACATTTTAAAAACTAATATGACATTAAAAATCTGAGTTTAAAGCAAAATTAAAAAGAAACACGAGTGCTTTAGGTTAAATTTGATAACCACATTCTAACTAAACCACATTAATCATTGCTTTGGATCTTTTCAAACTTTTCAAAATATATTTAAGAGGTCTGAGTATTGTGGTTATGTTTCTAATTTAAAAAATATTTTTTGATTTTAAATTATTTATTTTCATTGTAAATTAGGCCCAATAATTAATATGCTTCACCCTAGACTTCTCAAATTTCACATTTCAAAGCACTCTATCACATTAACTACTCAACATGTTATCATTCACTCATCACCATCATATACAAAAATACCTGCAAAGAATATATCAGTGCTCCATTTGTTGCTCTGAAAAATATATCAACCAACTCTGTAATGCCTCCACTATCTAGATGTCACTGTAATGCAAATAATACCTGAGATATCCAGATAATTGATAATTAATGATATGATACAAATGATACATGCTTATCATTTTCAGTGGATGCACAGATTGCAACAATATGGATTAATACCTAGGGGATACATATAATTAATGGCCTAATACAAACATATCCTTCCCTCTGGATCACTGCAACAATATTATCATTTTCGATGCTTCCAGAGACTACAAGAATATGCATAAATACATGCGTCATCCAATGCAACAATTAATTTGTGGGGATATAGAATTAATTTGCACAGGTAACAAATTGATTTGCACAGGTAATATGAGTATTAATACAGTGCTGTAACAATATGATATTAATTACCACAAATATTACCTGCACAATAAAATATATGAAGTGATACCACTTGGCTTATCATCCATGGAAGTGTGCAATAATGTGTAGGGATACCCCGTAATGTGGTAATCCATTGCAACCTACCATTCAACTACGCATATTATGTTGAAGAGGCAATTTTACCGACAAAACGAGTGAGTATTGGATTCGATAGAGGAAAAAAAGTTTGCACCTCTAAAGTCGATAGAAGAGAAATGGTTTGCACCTCTAGATATTTAGGTTTACACCTCTAGATATTTGATTTCTCAACACTTTTAATTTAATAAAAAAAAAAATTCTTAATTTTTAAATAAGTATATAAGGTTTTATAACAGATGTACATCCTAATTATTATATAGATCTAAAATACTAATTTAATAAGTGTATTTAGGAAATTACCCTTATCTCCCATATCATGAATATACTTGAGACAATAGGTTTGATTTGATAGGCATTACAATAAATTAGACAATTAGATGAAGTGGGTATCTCACTACAAGGGAGTACACAACCATATTAATTATGAGGTATATCCCATGTTTGATATTTTTTGTTGTAAATCATTTTTATGTATTTTGTTAATAATATTTATTTATTTATTTTATTAAATTTATAGAAAAATGTTTTGTTAAATTTTTTTATTTTTTTAATAAGTATTTAGGAATGTTTTCAAATAAATAAGTAACTCTTACTTAATAAGTTTTTAATATTTTTTAATATTTATAACTTATTAAAATTGACTGAAATAAAAAGATTGATACTTCGTTCAACTAAATTTAATTGAAAATGTTTTCTTTATATTAATCCAAATAAATTATTTTTTTAACCATATCAACCATTTTATTATATAATAATTTTATATAATAAATTTTCCATACAATAAATAATATTGAATTTTAAAATATAATCTCTATTATCCCTTCCGCATGCAAATGTTATATAGCAATCGATACATCGGTTGAACAAGTAATAGTGACAAGTTTGACTAATATTTTTTTCATTTACTAAAGTTTAACTTTAATTAAAAAATCTTTATTATTTTAAAATAATAAAACTATTTTATCTTTTACTTGATTGGAGAAGTAGTGGAAGGTTATATAGCAATCGATACATCGATTGAACAAGTATTAGTGACAAGTTTGACTAAATATTTTTTTCGTTTACTAAAGTTTAACTTTAACTCAAGAATCTTTATTATTTTAATATAATAAAACTATTTTATCTTTTATTTGATTGGATGATATTTCTCCAACCTTATTTCGAAATGATTAAAGAAAGGACGTTCATTAAATAGCTATTGTTAACACATTATCAACCATTAAATGGATCTGCAATAGGTACTCTTCGATGATTGGAATACTTGACTTGACCTTGACTGCAAAGGTATTTGTATTTCATTTAATGGTTACATCACTCGAGGAGGGAAGAACGCTCCATGATCTTAGTTGGATTTACCTTGGATATTTATCTTGTGCTCAATTGTTTTGGAGTAAGCTAGCTGTGGAGCAATCCTCCCTCATTGGACGGAGGAGGAGCAAAGTTAGCTTTGACTTTGCTCCTCCTCCGTCCGATGGAGGGAGTTTTGCTCCACAGCTAGCTCACTCCAATTGTTTTATTTACTCATCTATTTTGTTGTTTTATGATTTATTAATATCTTGGTATTTGTCTTTCATTTAATGGTTACATCACTCGAGGAGGGAAGAACGCTCCATGATCTTAGCTGGTTTTACCTTGGATATTTATCTTGTGCTCACTTGTTTTATTAACTCCTATTTTGTTTGTGAAGCCCCAAGGGTTAGCTCAATTGGTAAGACGTGCGCACACTCTCTCGGTACGGGGAGAGGTCACGAGTTCGAGCCTTGAGTCCTTCGGGGTTAGGTCATCTGTGAGGATGGCCGACGGTTTACCACCTCTACCATCCACTAATGTGGGGAAGTATTGCTGGGTTTTCCATGGAGATTTCCTCTGGAAAAAAAAACTCCTATTTTGTTGTTTTATGATTTTATCAATATCTTGATTTATTCTTTCTCTTCACTTTGCTCGGAGTGGGACCTTGTGACACAACACATAATAAGATCGAACACCTGCTCATCTATCGATAATTGATCATTGATTAGAAATAGTTATGTAGATGGGACTACAATGGGCACCCATTTAAATTTAAAGTATAAAATTATATATTCGTACCATTATGTCTCGGAAATCGAAGGAAGCTGCGTTTTGGCAAAAAATATTTTACATGCAGCAAAGTAATAAATGATGCGGCGACTGTATTGTGGGTCGTTGGATCTCAACTTGCTTGAGATCCAACCGCCCACAATGCAGCTGCCACAGCATTTATTATTCAGCTGCATGTTAAATATTGTTCTCCCTGCGCTTTCAAGTTGATGGTCAAAGCTTAAACTCTGGCAATGAGTTTACATAAGCTTTGTCCTTTACAAATCCTTCATTCTTTAATCTGAACACAATATTCCTGTCATTTATCTCACCATGACTTATGCTTGATACTTTTAACCCATCTCCACGGTATCTATCTAGGGTTACCGAAAGAAAATGAGTCAGTTCCTCTAAATAATCCATAATAGAATATCTCATAATCTCATTCTTTCATTAGGTAAGACTAGGGTATCATAATTAATGGTATGCCTATTAAATGGAATGTGCCCAAAAAATATATATCATCGTAATTTCTAACATAAATTGTGATTTTTAATATAAATATTTCATGTATTGACTTATTTTACTAACTTCAAAGAGAATAAATAAAAAACTTGGGTTGGTTCACTTAGGTGGATAGAGCATTCAAAATTAGTTTCTCCAATTTCCTTTCTATCAATAGGCAAAGAAAAAGCAATTGTTCTCAGTACACCTAAAAGCTCTACCAAGTGGTGCTTGTCCAACGACTTTAAATGAACAAAAGTGGTTATATCTATTCCTAGGCCCAAATGATTGGATATCCATATAAATTATGATATTACTGGCCCAATAGATTGGACCTCCAGATAAAGTATATGATAATGTCGAATAAATAAATATATGATAATGTGAAATACGGAAAAAAATAAACATAATCTAACCATGAATAATAAACACCCTACATAGTGTAAATACCATACAATGTTTAGAGGGTATGTTCAGTGAAACTACATTCCAATTGTTTTGCAACAACCTTCTCTAGAGGAGTGTATGGAAATTCATCTAGGAGATTACGCTTGGGAGTTGTGTAAGGTTTAGCAAATTGCGGTGGTAAATGGAAGTTATGTCGAGGGTTGGAATTTGACTTTGAAGATACAAGCAATAATTTAATGGTGATACATGTTTAGACTAACTAATTCAAGAGTAAAATGAATGGAATATTTTGTTCACAGATAAATAATAACGACACAGTAAATATGTGAATATCCAACTTAAAATATTTTTTAAAGCAATGTGATTGATGGTAATATTGCAAAATTGGAATATAAAGATGTATCAGAACAACATGGAAGTTATTGTTTGTTTAACTGTCACTTATTTATTTTCCATGATCATTTCAATCATTTGTATGTATAATTTGCAAGTATTCCTCTTTAAAAATGCTTAGTTTTTCTTTAATATAATTTTCTTGCATGATTTTTCTATGGAATATTTTTTGGGAGGAAAGTTCTCCATTATGATTTATTACAGCTATTAGCTATTATCTTTTTATGGTGCCACTTTGAAATGTGCATGCAAGGTCTCAATTTTTAAAGTACATGATAAAAAAAACATGGATAGATGCTTTGAGGAAGTTAAAATATTTAATAAAATCATAATTATTGAAAGATAATTCTTTTAATAACATTTCATAGTTGAGGGGAATCTTGTGAAACAAAACGTTTAGGAAAGCAAAGAGTTCAAAACATAAAAACAAAAATTAGTTTGAAGGGTGGAGATAAAATGAAATTCCAACACTAATCGTGATACTTTTGAGTTCTATTATAATGGATACTAGGACTCAAAAATGCCATGGTTCAAAAGGAAAGATCATGAGCTACGGGGAAAACACGTCATTAAGCGTCATGGTTTTCTTGGTGTTGATCTCCTTAGCGTTGAAGACACTGACATGGAATGCATTTTGGGGAGGGTGCGGTCATTTGAATGGATGTTGATGCCATTTGGCCATATTGATTCCCCTACAACCTTTACAAGGATGCCAAATGAAGTGTTGGTATTCTCTTATTTCATTCATGATCTTGCATCTTGGAAACATACATGTTTTACCTAATAGGATCATTTACACCATAAATCAAGTATTTGTAGTGTTACATGGAGAGAAATTATTAATCAACATAAATAAATGTACATTTAAACAACAAGAACACATTTATCTTAGATTATGTCAGAAGCAAAATGGAATGAGCATTGAATTGAGGAATATTTTAACCATTGAACAATATCCATCACTTGTTAGATTTCATGAGAATGGTAAGTTACCTAAGATATTTTACTATGCATCTTTCTAAGGTAGCATATCCACTTAACAAGTTGAATCCCACCTATGTTTCAGCTGGGGGGTCATGCAGCAAAAGTGTTCAAAGAGATTAAACATTGGGTAGTGGTTGCTCTTCTCCTCACATTAACTAGCATTAATCAAGCCTTCAATTTCAAATGAGATGCTTCTAACTAGATATAATTTATACGCATCATGGTAAACCCACCACAAACCACTTTGAGACACATAACACTTTGAGATATTTTTGGACATTGTTTTGAATTATTGATTGAATGATCAAGAAATGTATGTATAGACAATTGTGCACAATTACCATAAGTATCCCTAGTTTATCTAGACACAAATAAAGTTTGATAATGCATTTCAATTAACACAAATCATTATTTAGCTCGATTTGCTTTCAAACACATAAAATTATATTTTCTACATACAACTTTCTCTTGTTTTATAAGATATTGGATTTTTTTTAGGTACTGTTTCATTGATGTAACTTATTTTCACTTATTTTCCTAGACTTGATTTCATCACATAAAATTATATTATATACACACAATTCTATCTTACTTTTGAAACATATAGAAGTTCTCTTCGGTGTTTCATTTCCTCACTTTAAAAGTATACTAGTTATTATTCTGATTATGATTACATGTTTTCTTACTCAATCCAACAAGCATTTTGACTTTTTATAGTATGATCTTGAAGAACATGTGTTCTCAAGGAGTGCTCATTAGTTATATAATATAACTTTGAAGCTGTAAATAATCATTAGAAATATCTTGAGGTCTAATCGAAAGAAAATGAAAGCAATTCTCTTTTGATCTTTGAACAACTGTTTCGTTTACTCAAACAAGTCGAGAAGTGGATTGTTCTAGGTTTTAATGTCGACTGTATATTGGGAATGGTTGACATGTGTTTGATCATGTTCCTTGACGGTTATACCAACAATTACAAGGCGATTATTCGTGGTAATTAAAGGTTTACCCTTGCAAACAAATGGGTACTTAACTTGGTAACTCTATAATTGGTTACCTAACAATAGTAACTTTATAATATTACTCATGCAACATTATATCAGAGATCATACATTAATATTGTTCTCATTAATTTCATATATTTTCATTATATAACGTGCATCCATGAATTTTATGTCGGCAAAATGAGATAAAAAACACATTATATGTACTTTCATTTAATTAATCGCTAACATATTTTATTATTTTCCTCTCATCTATATTATATTTCTATCAAAATTTACTTTTGATTAGTATATATGTTAGCAATTAATAATCGTATGATTCTAAATGGGATGTTAGGGATGTTAGCAATTAATATTTGTATACATTTAAACCGAAAAATTTTCGGAGATTCTAATGTGTGTTCTGTGAATTTATTGGGATTTGAGGTGAATTACATTTATATCTTAATATTAAAAGATTATTATTAAAATTAATTATGACAATATTATAATTGAGTAAAGATAGATTATAATTTTTTTTTTGGCTAAACATTGTAAATAAAATCATGTGAATTTATTATTTATATATATATTTCCTAACCATAAAATAAAAATTGTATAAAGTGTATATAACTTAATTAGCATAAAATCATGTGAATTTATTCTTTTTATATATATATTTTTAACTATAAAATAGAAATTGTATAAATTATATATAACTCAAGTGACATATTAACTAGATCCTCGGATGTGGGTGCTCTCCCCGATTCTAATCCACCTGGTGACCTGCTCCCACCACCTAGCACCGATATGCGACACCCATTTCCCTCCAGCCATGCACACAAGGTGCCATTAAATGGCGTTCATTCTGAAATCGTTGGTTTAAATGTGATCCATTGCGAGGTTAATGTGTTGTGTTCGGATGCGACGGAGGTCGTCCCCTTGCATTAACGTTGGCATTTGTATCCTGCAACTCCCATGTGTGGCTCTCCTGCTTCCCTCTCCTTCGGTGTATGAAATGGCATTCAAGCCTGGCTCCTCACTCATTCGCTCTTCTTCGATGTTCTGCGTGTGGCTCTACTCTGTCTCATTCGACTCTGTTCATCATGTTTACATCTCAAAACTTCTTTTCTTCCCCATGACCCATCCGAGAGGTACCTCCCGACGTATAGCTGGGAATGAAACTGACACAAAGGTTGTGTCTCCAGGGAAGGGCAAGGCGAGCAACAAAGGCTATGACAGCAATGTCTCGGCCCTTGATAGCGCGCTCATTGATGACTATGAATCTCGTCAGGTGGCAAATTTTCTTTCTACAATTAACTTTGACAACCAAATCAATTTTTACTGGTTGATTAAAAACATTCTCGACAATATGGTAGAAGAGGTGCTGGCCAATTGGACCTCTGCCACTACCTCCACTATGGATATCAAGGCCCTTCTAGTGCACTTGGATGCTAAATAGGCAAGTCTCGATGCCATCATTGTCAGTGGCAAGTATTCTCTAGAGCGATGCTCAAATTTTCATAGATGATATGCTTCTACGAATCCCACCACCTCTCAGGATGATTTGGATAGTCTAGTAGCTGCTCGCCCTGGGGGGTCTTCTTTCGGTCCTACAGTTCTGCCAACTCCGAGAGAAATGATGGCTGGGGCAACCGGGAGCTCTAAGACTTTGGTGGTTACCATCGTGGGACCAACTCTACTCGACTCAGGCGTATCCTCTAGTTTGGATTGTTTGCACACCACCTTTCTTGAGCACTTCTACTAGGGGTACTTCTCTCTACCGCAAAATTGATCCTTTGACACCTAAGCTCCCTCCACAAGGATGGGACAATGACTTCTTCGGCAGCCGCCCCATTGTTGAAGACAAACCCAACCCCCAAAAGGAAGAAACTATTGGCTCTGATGCCCGCCCTAAGCTCCCTTAGCCTCCATCTAAAGTTGCACCTTTTTTTGTTACGCAATGTGTTTTTATTTCTCAACTATAGTCTATGTTCAAAATTGTAAGTGTTTCTATGGAATGCAGCCTCTCAGGACTGGCTTGGTTCTTCATGCTACTTCTCATCCTAGCTATTTTGAGCGTATAGGTTAGTGGTTCTGCCAACCTAGAAAGCTAGTGCTAATAACTTGCCATGTAATATTTTTTGTACTCCTAAGGAACCAGGGCCATCAACCGCAACACTCAAGTAGGAACCAGGGCCATCAGCCAGGTAAGTTCGATCTTACAGCAAACTGACAAGATTTCGATGTTTGATGCTTCCAACAGTCTCTAACTCTGTCTCAAATTCCCGCAAGCTTTGTGGGTAGTGCGTGTATAATCTTTTAATAGCAATTGGCTTACAGTTCTTAAGAACACATTTATAAACTGTGCTAGTAGCACCATAGCCAATTATGTATTTCTCATTCAAATTTTTGGTAATGCGCATTATGTCATCATACATGTGAAGGGCCATGTCCATGTGCAATATTACTAGCCTTGGAGAACCTAATCAAGACATCAATGCATTTTTTAATGAAGTGCATAGATATTGATTTGAGATTGATTGTTGATATCTTGAGATTGATTGTTTAGGATGATTTGAATGGTAGAGAGCTATGATAATCATAAACACTAATAAAAGTGAACCCAGTGAGATGCAAACAATAGCTGGTGTTGAGATAGAAGCTGTTCATTTTCAAAATCAACATAATACATTTATAAATATAATTTCCCAAGAAATTTAATTGTAAAACAGAACTAATCTATGTAATTTGATTTGTAAAATTTAATTTTGCTTTCACCTTTTGATTGCTTAGCATATATCTTTAGAAATGCATTGATTGCCAATATCTTTAGAAATGCTTCCTTTAAAGCTGTTAGAACTGAGATGCAGCACAGAAACTCTTGGCAATCCCCATAGACCCTTGGGAATTTCTCCATTGAACTTATTTATCACCAGCCTAAGCCAAAGAAAACTTGTACAATTCTCATATATCTCTGATATGCTACCATTGAGCCTATTGTGGATCACAGCTACAATTTGAAGCTTCCCCCATTACAGGGCTGGTTTGGAAATGGCCCACTTAACTAGTTTCCAGATAAATCCAAAACTTCAAACTGGGTTTTGCTTCCAAGATTCAAAGGGATTTTCCCAGTGAATGAATTGTCAAACAATTTTAGACTCTTCAACAAGGTCAGCTCAGCAATCCTTGCAGGAATCTCACTGGACAATATATTTTCAAACAAATTCAAAGATTTCAGCGTAGCTAAATCACCCAAACCCTCTAGAAGCGTTCCTGAGAGAATATTTTTCAAAGCATCTAACAATTCCAACGAAGCCATCTCACCAATATTCTTAGGAATCTCACCTTCAAATTTATTCTGGTAAAGGAATCTCCCCGACATCTCTTTGCTGTCATTTCTGTACATTTCTACACTCTTCCTTCATTTCTGAGTGGATATGTGTGGGATATTTCCCATTTAGGTGTTTAATCATACCAGGTTTAGTTTCGGGATTTAACCCAGGGTGACCAGTGAGTTCCCATATGAATGGATGCATGTGTTTTAGAAATCTTTGAATTAAAGTTTATTATGTTATTATAATTATATTAATTATTTAAACAGTGAAGTGATAGTAGATGAAATGATTATGTGTGTCTTTACTAAAACTAGTAGAATTAATAAAAATGTTTGTACAAAAATTATGAGTTAAGCAAATTTCATCTGAATTAACTTTTAGAAATTTATGTTTTGAATAGTCATTTTATTGAAAGAGAAAAAAATGCATATGTTTGACAGTTTTTCAACAATTATTATGGAGCTTCAAGAAGGAGAATTGGATTTCAAAATAGTTAAAAGACCAGGTTTACATCCACTCCACTTCATTATTGCATGGTTGGTACTTGCAAGAACAAATATGGGGTCACTATAGTTGATGCATTAAATAAACATCAACAATGTGTCCATCAACTTGGTCCAATTCCACCTCGTCAAAAGGGTCGTCCACGTTCACATGATTTCCATTGGCCAAAAAAAGATCCTACTAAAATTTAGAAGAGTAATGAACTAAGGAGCTTGCGCCTTGAATGTCGAATGGAAATGGCTCTCAAAAACTTAAAAAGACGTCTATTAGAACAAGAGATATCTAAAGAGGTAGGCTCATACTAAAGCTTCATATTTCACCTTCATTTTATCTAGTTTTATAAATATTAATTATGTTAACTTTATACACATATTAAAACTTCATTTTTAGTTTCCTTTATCTAGCTTTATATATATTAATTATGTTACATGTTTTTTTATTAGAATGTGAATCATGAACATGAGTTGAGTAGTGAGGCCTTGGAGAGAATTTCGAGTTGCTTGGATGCATATAAATCAAATGAGATGAAAAGGTGCCAAGAAACATCAAGAAGAATTGAAATTAAAAAAATGTTAAATGAGTTAACTTGTTATAATGAAGGGTCATCTTCTACCATGGACAACACTAGTGGTGCATACAATGATTGTGCCAATGAAGTAAGTGAAAAAATATCTTTATTTAAAACCATTTTAATCTCAAAACTGTTGTTTTCAGATTTTGTAGTGTTGATATGAATTGTATAGTTGTATTGTTAACATGTGTGCATATTATATAGATTTCTATAGAATCTGAGAAGCAAAATTTCCAAGAAGTACAAGAAACAATGAAAATGTTCAATGGATTGGGTGTAGAAGATGAATGTTCATCTTCTACTATGAAGGGAACTAGTAACGCATCCCAAAGTCATATGATTGAAGTAAGTATTTTTAGCACATGTTTTTATATATTTATTTTATAATATTCATTATGTTAAACTCATTTATCCTTTTATTTTTTTATAATTTAATAAAGACATATATATTTTGTGCATAATTGTATATAGGGTTTTATAGAAGAATGTTTTCAAAGTGATCCGCCGATAGATGAAAGACATGACACACCTCATATGCATGTCACTTCGGATTCGCAGGTAGCTTGTGATTTGCTCGATAGTGAGTAAATATTTTTTTATGCATTTCAAATATGTATAATCAAAGTAATTTTTTTTATGCATTTCAAATATGTATAATCAAAGTTTGAAGTGTTAAGATAAATGAAATCCTTAATGGTGGAATTTATTGTATATTTACTAACATTTTTTTTTGCCTTGTATAGGTAAATGGAGAAAGTGGGGCTCCACAAGAAAGAGTCATAAAGCATACAAAGCTTACACCTAAGAACCTAAATCCAATTGGATTTAGGAACCGTGTTTCTTGGTTGAGCCATATGCAATCCAACTACATCGCTAGAAGAAAGCCAGTGAGAATAGCAACTATTCATGGAAACAATCAATGTAAAAATTAACATAGCGATATTACCTAAGGTTTTTAGTGGATCTTTAAATTGTATTGTTCAATATAACTATTTTATATTTCAAAACTATGATTTTATAACCAGTTAATCTCTTTATAACAATTGCTTTATGAATTCATGTGAATATGTGGAGCAATTTTTTTTTGCATAAATTTAGATATGATTATCTAAACTATTATTTTTTATTTAAATTAATTATAATAAACAAAATAGTTTAACCCATTAATTTAAAAGGAATGATGAATCCTATAGGGAAGGATTCTTAAGGAGTCTTATTCATTGTTTAGTTGATATGATTTTTATTTTTATTTATTTTATTATTATTGATAATAGTCTAGGAGTAGTTCTAAACTAGATACTTTCTCTAACTTGTAACTAAGGCTCTAATATTTCATATTTTCAAGTTTTCTTCATTGTTATAGCTATTAGATATATTGCACACAATGTGTGATTTTCCTTTCAGTTTCTACAAGTTTGACATAGATGTTTCCTCATTTTTTGTACATATATCATCGAGGGATGAAGTAGGACACACCTTTAATCATCTACTACAAAATGTTCTGGTTTCTTATGTAGTTATATGTGTAATGGACATTGCCTAGCTATATACCATGTCATATTGTCTTACGTTGATAGATTTTAGATCTACATTTCATTTTTTATATTTGTTAAGGTTCATGAAACCATTGGATGATTGTTGAAATAGTAAAAAAATTGGGATTTATACTTGAATTTCAGGATAACATTACATTAGATGCAAGTAGTTGCTTTCCATTCCCAATATTTCAATCCTTTACTGTTTTTGAAGCACGTTGGGAATTATTTAAGTACAATTGCTTGCATTTTCATTATGTGGTTTTCAAAGTTTGCATTTAAAAACCATTGATATTATGGGTCTCAATGTTGCACTTTCTTAAAATATATGAATTTAAAAAAAAAAAAATTTGCTTTCCAAATAGTATTCATGGTTAAGATTAATGATTTTGAAATTTTCAATCTTGAATTATTTTTTAGAATTTTATTTTATTATTTTTCTTTTAATTATTTAGTTATTTAAACAATAAAATAGAACATGGCACATATAAACACACCTCTTACTATGAAATAGTTTTCTTTAGACCTCTTCCTAGTTACATTGAGAGTTAAAATAACGTAAAGTTATAGATTTTTCAAATCAACCTTACAAAAATAAAATGTATAATTTAAACACAGCTAGATTATTTTTCATTTAATAAAAAAACAATAGTATAGAGTAACCCTTTCATTGTAGTAGTGAAATAACACTACAAGGCCACAAAATTTCTACTTTCAAAAGTAGAGTTGAATAATTGACTATATAAGCCGTTACTAGAAACATTTGTCCATGGGCAAACACCCATTGAGTGTCCACGAAAAAGTGGAAATTGTGTAAGTGTAATCTTATCATGGGTAGACTTAATAAATTACAAGTTGGAGATTGTGCAAGTGTGGTCCTATCATGAGTAGACCTAATTGGTTATTGGAGTAGCATCAACCTTTAAAAACTATATGAAACCACGATCAATCAAAATCAACGATCATTAGTGTGTTAGGGGTCAATGGTTTATATGTCGGTGAGTATCATCACCCAATAACATCATAAAGACACAGCCAACCATGGAGACTCTACAATCAACCATGTTCAACCATATTTTTTAGTGGTTATTATGTCATGTGTTAGTCATTGGTTAATTTATTAGCATAACTCGTTGATAAATATACAAAAACACAATAAATCAAGAATAATCATTATATATCATCATTATTGGGTCATCATACTTACTTTTGGGCTTCTTCTATGCATCGTTTGTTTAGAAAACATCAAGAAAAGTACTTATTAATATCTTCCTATTGATTCTCTTTAAAAATAGGAGTATTGGAACAACCAACATTGGTATATGTTTTCAAATCACCTATTCCCTCAAGGTATTTAAATTGTCACTAGAGACCACATGAATGGCTAGGGAAAAGGATTGGGTTTTATAATTTTATTTTCATGTTTTAAAGTGGGATCCTTGTGGGAATGAGGTGTTACAAATTTGTATTCAACATTGTGATCTAAATGTTTTGGTTCAATGAATGGATGTAAGTAGAGCCACATTCATCACAATAAAGGCATATATGTGTATCCAATAGATACTTAAGTTTAGGCTTCTCAAGTGCACCAATGTTTTTTGAAAAAATCAAACATCACCCTTCAAAATCTCTTGATATAGTTTATCTTCAATAATAAGGTTATTAAAAAACATTATTATATCTTTCCAAGTCATCCATGACCTCAATGATAAAGTATAAGGCTTAGGTAATCTAATTAAATGACAATTAGTTTATAAAGTGTAATGGTGTAATGAAATAAGAACTACCTTATCGATGCCATAAAAGGGGATCAATCTAATTATATGAATTGACATCATTATAATAAATGATATATCCAAATTTGTATGTTTCTGTTACGTTTTTTGCTTATCATCTTTACAAGTTGTCTTTATTATTTAGAAAACTAACTTGGTATCAGAGTGGAAAGATATGGAGTCCAAGTACATTCAGAGACAACAGTCATATATCATAAATTGAAGCTATTCTAGATAAACCATAGAGAGTTTCCACTAGAAAAGAGGCCATCAATAGGGAAGAGAGATGAAATAATTTAAGCCATCTATATCCATTTGTATATACATAGTATTTCATATGAGAATTTCCTGAGAAAAGAATATGTCAACAAAGAGTTGTCTAGATTTAAATGTTGTGCAAAAGATATTTCATACACGGTCCATAAATCTCTAATCATAGATATAGATTATCCTCTTATATGAAAACCCAGCATTCAAATAAAAAGTATCAATGACCATATGCTAAAAAAACTCTAAGTTTTGAAAGGACATTTATGGAGAGAAGGCATATGAATTTCAAAGCAAAATGAAATTTGAATTGGGAGATCAAGAGAAAGGATGGGCATGGACATGAAGGGAGTCACTTTAGGAGATACAATGAGATAAAAAGAAAATGCAATTTGATCTCAAGGAAGAGAGATATGCTACCGCAATTGCATCAAGTGAATATTTGTCTATGATTCTCCATCTCCATAAATAAAAGGTCGTCATGCAGATGGAATAGTCTCAATTCAAAAGAGTCATGAAGGGAAAATTTGAACATAATGGGCACCATAGACAAAATTGGTAAAATTATGATAAAAGGGAACATTAAAACAATCTTTAAACCACTAAAAGCTATTAAACAAACTTTCACTTTTGTAAAGGATAAAACTAACCCTCTTTTCCACCAAGGTGTCTACAAAATTCCTTGCTCCTGAGGCACTTCCTATATCAGTCAAACATGTCGATCTTTTAAAACAAGAATCAAAGAACACATAGAAGACAACTAACACAACCAAATCTAGAAATCCATTGTTGAACACTCCTACAAAACAAAACATCTCATCCATTTTGACCAATCACAAATTTTGGCTAGAGACTCCCATTATTCTACTCACTTAATCAAAGTTTCCCTAGAAATTGAAAAGAACCCAAATAACATCAACATAGAGGATGTACTAAAAAATAGTCAATATTAGTCTCCCATTATCTACAAAATCCCCTTGAGAATTCCCTAATCATTTCTAAAAATTCATAAAACAAATTCCTACCTTTCCTATGTCCTTAAATGGTTTAAACCTTATAATTTAATTTCTTATTCTTTTTCTATTTTTTAATTTCTTTTACCTTACATATAACCCTAGTCATTAGTTTTTAGTTTAATAAATTACTTTAATTATTTCCCTAAATAAATCAATTCATTCCTCTTTTCTCCTAATACTTTATAAATTCCAATATGTTTTATTATTTTTATTATTTCATTCCAATGGTTTTTGACCTTTTTTACACTAAAAGTTAATTCTAAATCTTAAAAAATTCTTAGAATCATTGATATCACTTATGGAAATTGGATAATGTGTCATAGGGGTTTTAGAGGGTTCTTAATCTATTTATGCATTCAAAAACACAATTTGAACACTTCAAAACTATTATTTCACAAAAACAAAGTACCTTATCACAAAAAACTACTGAAAACTCCAAAACTTAGAATAGATAGACTGCTCCAAAAATGAATGGCCAACTTTCCTTAACTTTAATAGATTCTTTTCTTATCTTCACATTTGGACATAATTTATCATTATGGTTTCTTCATAAAATTATCACTAGCTCTGCTTCCCTGAAGATGAGTAGGGTTTATGTTCGAAATGTTGGTTTCAAATCCTTAACGTAGTAAAAAATCCAAAAGATCACGTCGATAACTGAGATAACTATGAAATCCTTAATCATCTCAAAAATTGTCTCTAAAAAATTTCAGCAATGAAAAAAAAACAAGATCTTTAGCACCTAATGATCTATTATTCAATTTTTTAAATAAAATATTGACTTGATTGAAATTCAAGATGATACTAATAAGGTTAATGGAACTAGCGGAGGATCATATTCTCAACTTCAACCTATGGAAGAATAGGAGAATAGTTTTGGTGATTTGCTTCATGTGAAAGGGGAAATGCCATGTGATTACAACTGCCTATTGATAAGTGGATGAGATGTCATTGAGATTGTATGAGCAAGATGATGTTGTCTGAAGGGAAGTCACCTGTAAATGAGTGGACAAGAGAAGGTCGTAAATACTATGTGAAGGGGGTGTTGTCAAGTGAAGCAAAGCCACATGTTGATGAGTGGATGAGGGAACTTTCATGTGTAGGGTAGGCCATCTTATTAGATTCATTTGTTGGCAATAAAGAGTAATCACCATTCTATAGAGAAATGCTAAAGAGAAGCATTTTCATATTCAAAGGAGAGAGGGATGAAGCAGGAGATAGATAGTTTTTCAACACTTTGAGATCGATGCATGTGGATGTGGAGGTCTGATGCCATGATAGCTTTACAAGGATTGTGATACGGATTGTGATACATTGCAAGTGCTAATGGTGTTCAATAATGTTAGTAAACTTGGATCATTGTAAGGAGGTTATACCTTATGGACGAATATGGAGGAACTTGAGTCTTAAGAGGAGGTGTTAGAATATATAAAGTTTAATTAATGTTGTTAATTTAATGCCAATTAATTAATAAGTGTATAAGTGTAATGGTAGAAGAACTACTTCATGGATGACATAAAAGGGGATCAAATCCATTTTATCAATTCAATTCATTGTAATAAATGATATATCTTTTACATTTAAGTCCATTAAGTTTGTTGTTTATCATGTTTGTAATTTGTAATAATTATCTAGAGCTCTAACTCTCAAATTTAGGTTTTTTTCAAAACACTAGTGACCTTGGGACCAAGTTCAAAAAGGGTTAAATAAGGGGTCTCATGGATTAAGATGGTACAAGTTTGGAATCCATATGATTGTCCAAATGATGCAAGTCAATGGTTATCTGCAAATGATAATTGGAACCACATTCATGACCATAAATTTAGGCTTTTCCAAAAATATACAAATCTAAACATGCTTTGATTTGAGAATATACACCAGTGTTTATATTCACTAATATACACCTATGTATATACTAAACTGTATATTCTAGAATATACACCGGTGTATATACTAGAGTATACACCGATGCATATTCTAGAATATACACGGGTGTATATTCCAAAATATACACCGATGTATATACTGGAATATACACCGATGTATATACTAAAATATACACCAGTGTATATTCTAGAATATACACCAATGTATATACCTAGATACACTACGGTAAATTTTAGAATCTTCATTGTAATACATACTATATACATTATTATATACCGCTAAATATTTTGAGGATTTAATAAGGATTTTGCATATACTTAACTAGGTGGAAATTTATAGTATATACTTATGGAAATTAAGATTTATATTTATATTTAACAAGTAAAATTTTATACTTTTGCTTATTTGTAAAGTAGTTATATGTGATGTTCATTACACTTCCTTAATCCTCAATAACAAGAGAATTTAATAAATTCATTGTAGGGGCTCAACATGTCACTTACTAGAAATTGAATTGGGACAACCAAGGGAGCATATATATATACCACTATATATATGGTATATAATATAAACAATATAGTACATAGTATATAGACTGGTGTATATACTAGTGTATATTCTAGTATATACACCAGTGTATATACTAGAATAATATATACACCAGTGTATATACTAGAATATACACCGGTGTATATTCTAGAATACACTATAGAATATACACAAGTGTATATGCTATTATATACACCAGTGTATATGCTATTATATACACCAGTGTATATGCTATTATATACACCAATGTATATACTAGAATATACACCAGTGTTTATATTCACTAATATACACCTATGTATATATACTACACTGTATATTCTAGAATATACATCAGTGTATATACTATAATATACACCAATGTATATACTAGAATATACACCATAGAATATACGCGAGTGTATATACTAGTATATACACACATGTATATTCTAGAATATACACAAGTGTATATACCTAGATACACTAAGGTAAATTTTAGAATCTTCATTGTAATACATACTATATACATTATTATATACCGCTAAATATTTTGAGGATTTAATAAGGATTTTGCATATACTTAACTAGGTGGAAATTTATAGTATATACTTATAGAAATTAAGATTTTTATTTATATTTTACGAGTAAAATTTTATACTTTTGCTCATTTGTAAAGTAGTTATATGTGATGTTCATTACACTTCCTTAATCCTCAATAACAAGAGAATTTAATAAATTCATTTAGGGGCTCAACATGTCACTTACTAGTAATTGAATTGGGACAACCAAGGGAGCAATCAGTCCTCCCAACCATGGTACATACACTAGTGTGGATACTAGAATATATACTAGTGTATATGCTAGTAGCATAATTATAATTTTGTAATTTTGTAATTTTGTCACTCTTTATGAACTAATTATATATTTAATTATAATGAATTTAAATCTGATTTAAGTTAATGCTGGAACTATTTATCAAACAATTAGTAAACCAAGGTATATCCATTTTGGGTATTGTAACTAAGTATATAAACCAGTGTATATATAGTATATACCACTATATATATGGTAAATAATATAAGCAATATAGTACATAGTATATAGACTGGTGTATATACTAGTGTATATACTAGAATATACATCAGTGTATATACTAGAATATACACCAGTGTATATATTCACTAATATACACATATGTATATACTACACTATATATACTAGAATATACACCGGTGTATATTTTAGAATATACACTATAGAATATACACGAGTGTATATACTAGAATATACACCAGTGTATATTCCTAGATACACTAAGGTAATTTTTAGAATCTTCATTGTAATACATACTATATACATTATTATATATCGCTAAATATTTTGAGGATTTAAAAAGGATTATATATATTATTATATACCGCTAGAACTATTTATCAAACAATTAGTATATTATAGTATATACTTATGGAAATTAAGATTTTTATTTATATTTAACAAGTAAAATTTTATACTTTTGCTTATTTGTAAAGTAGTTATCTGTGATGTTCATTACACTTCCTTAATCCTCAATAACAAGAGAATTTAATAAATTCATTTAGGGGCTCAACATGTCATTTACTAGGAACTGAATTGGGCCAACCAAGGTAGCAATCAATCCTCCCAACTACGGTACATACTAGTATGGATACTAGAATATACACTAGTATATATTCTATATACTTAACTAGTAAGTTGCGTGTTGAGCCCCTAAATGAATTTATTAGGTTCTCTTCTTAATTTCCATAGTTCAATTCGTGGTGTATATTCAAATGTATATTCTAGTGTATATACTAGAATATACACCAGCGTATATTCCAGAATATACACTAGAAAATACATCGATGTATATTCTACTATATACACTAGTGTATATACTATACGGTATATTCTAGTGTATATACTAGAATGTACACCAACGTATATTCTAGAATATACACTACAAAATACATTGATGTATATTCTACTATATACACTAGTGTATATACTATACTATACCTAGGTAGATACACTAGTGTATATACTATATTGATACTAGCATATACACTAGTGTATATTCTAGTTCCACACTAGTGTATGTACCATGGGAGGATTGATTGTTGCTTTGGTTAGCAACCCAATTCAATTCCAAGTAAGTGTCATGTTGAGCCCCTAGTGTATACTAGAATACACATCAGTGTATATTTACAAAATAAAAATTTAAATAACCTTTGAATAAAGCATGCTAGCTTCCTATACTCTTAAAAAATACATATATTTGCAATTCCTACTACATTAATGGATACATATGATATTTAATCATATTATTGTCAATAGGAACTACAAATGAGAAATTTCAAAGTAAATATTGTGTCATATTTTGATGTTACATGAAAGTAACAAATTGAATGAGTTGAAAGCAATTTCACATCATAGCAATATTGTATTCCAAAAATAATATTGCAAGTTATGTTTGATCTTTATAGTGCCTTTGTGACAATTTTAAAGTAAACAAAGAATTAATTTAAGATCCTTATATAAAATTTAACATCGTCATATTTGAAGTCTGAGATATCAAAATTGATTGTCACGTCAACTAACACATCAATGGCATGTGCAACACCAATATACATCAACCCCAATTTTTTGACAAATATGTTCAATTTGAAGGAGTGATGCCCTCATCCTAGAAAAAAAATGAAGTGTATAGTTGAAAAGATTGCATTTAGATGCAATCAACATAGAGACTTTACGATGTATATAGAGAATATATTTTTCAGGTTGACAAATCTCATCGAAAGCCCAATGGAATTTAGAACATGTATTTTCAGCCACTCTGCATAAAGAAAACAATGTAGTATAAAAATTCACTCATTAAAAATACATATTATAATCAATAGAATATGGGTAAAGAAATTATTAAATATTATATTGAAAAGAAATTTACACATACCTATATCTTCTTAATTTCTCTCGATCTTTAAATTTGCATCCAGATGTATGGCACATGCAACACCATTTTAAATCAACGGTTGCTTTAGGGACAAATTCCCTTTCTCGTTGTAACCATTCTCTCCGAAGCTTTCGAACAGCCTCTCTTTGACAAACATGTAGGAAATCGCCAACTATTTCCTTGATCTTTGATAAAAATTCAAGGATATCGTCAAATAAGCGACATTGAACACCATTTTCTTTGTTGAGCTTATTTTTGAAGTAGGAAAGAAAGTCTTCTTGCTGCCTTATATCGTCGAGAACATACAAAAATTTTGAATTATCTACATTATCCATTAATGTAGAGGAAAACAATGTGTTTTTGCTTTTAGTATATATATGAGAAATATTCTCATTTCTGGAAATAAGTAATGAAAATCATTAATACAATAAATGTATGAATAAATCATGGTAGTTTCATGACTTATAAGAAAATAACAAAATATTTGAAATTGATACAACTTTATTGGATACAACAATACACATACCTAAATGTAATTTCAAAGGCTAACTTACATCATTTCAAATCAGAACAAATGCTAAAGAAATATTTTCAATAAATATTTAAATTACCAAATAAAATGACATTTCTTTCATATCATAAATATGTACATGTATTTGAAAACTCGTGTGGGAATTAATATAATTGGTTCAAAAAATGGATAGATAAATAGTTTGGACAAGTAGCAAAGGAATAGTTTGTACTAAAAAAAAGACAGTTTAGAATCTTTCAAAATATCCCATGTAAATATGATGAACATCAATCATCAACCTATTTTATTGAACAATTCATGATTTCTTATTAAATGTATTTCCCTCATCAGCTTCACACTCGTATTATAAGTTTGGCCTCGTTACATGTAGACGAGACAAAAAAATGTCAAATTAAAAATCCCCGTGTACTAAATCAACAATCAATTTAAAAATGATGTCACAATATGAAAAGAACATACACTACTAAACTATGTAATACATTTAGTAACCATTAATATACTGCTAAAATAAACAATGTTAAGGACATAATGAAGCCTTGACAAATTTTAAGAAGTTGATTAAGAGGTGTAGGATTCATGATGCCATGGCATTTTGACAAGTAGACATAACTGGTTGGAAAGATGTCTTGAGCCTATTTAAAATATTCTAAATCTAGTCATTTTTGTTAAAGATTATCACCTTTGAACAAATAATGTCATATGTTCAAGCTCGGGATTAATGGCATTGTTGGACCTTCCTTTGGTTCCAAAAAATTAGCTCCAATAGCTAAGTTTGACAACGGTATTTGTTGCAGTAGATTGCATGTATCGTTCACTTCTACATCCACTGCAGTTGTATCAAGCACTAAAAATGAGCTACTCATGACAAGATTCTCATGGAATAATCGAGGTCGATAGCTCTGATCAAATTGAGATGTTGATTCCTCAACTGTAACAATAATTACCAAAATAATTATAAAATGGCAATAAGCTCATTGAAATAATCAAAACTACCTCAGTTAATGTAAATTAACAAATAGTATAAAATCTTCATACCTCTATTGTATGGAACCAAATGTTGCACTAAATTTGACCTATGTTCCACACTTCCTTGATGTCTAGAAGAAATCTCCATTTTCTCATTCATGGTTTTCTTTTTTGTATGCAACAGTTTGACACGTTCGAAGTGTGATGTAGTAGCATGATTTGAGTGGTCATGATGTCGTGAACTTTCTTGGACAACAGACTCCTTTGCTGTATAAAAAACCAAGAAAGTATTCTCACTATGACCATAGGTACATTTAAAAAAAAATAGATTGAAATTAATTACAATACCTATACAAGTCTTGTTATTATGTTGTAGTGGGTTGAATGTATAATCCACTTCCATTTCTGCTATTGAATTATCAATCAACACTGAGGAAGCTTCAACAACACTATCATGAAATAATTGAAGTCGACAACGTGGAATAGACTGAGAAGTGCATCCCTCAACTGTAACAATAATCACAAAAATAATTAGACTATGGCATTGGGTTGAATCATATACCTTGTTTCAAATTAACCAAAACTTAATATTATATTCAAATACCTCTATTGTATGGAAAAGAATGATTCACTATATCTGATCTATGCTCGACATTTCTTTTTTTTTTTAGAACAAATCTCCATTTCTTCATCCATGCTTTTCTTTTTTGCGCGAACTTGTCCAACCCTTTGAAAGTCCATTGCATCTTTTCTTGGATGCAATGCTTTTCTGCATTGCCTTTTTTTATTGAGTGGGCTCAAAAAAGTATGGTGTCTCTGTTTAGTGATCTTAGATGGAGTTATACAACAAGTAAACATTTTATTGCACTCTTGACCTACATTGTGTACCAAGTTGTTAAACGCATGTGCATGGTCTAAACTAGCAGGTTTAATATCCAATAAGCACCTTAGTGTTTGATGAGTTGATGACATAAGAAATTTCATTTCATTGGCCTCAGACATGGCATTGTTTGGTTTTATAGTTTCCAAATCTACATGATATGAGGAATCACCATTTGGAGAATCAAATATTGGTGGAAGCTCTTCTTGGATTTCTCGGCTGGGAACAACTATTTCATTTAAATCAACTTGAAATCTAAGTCTCTCAACAATGCTAGAAACATTTGGTGATACATGCTCATCGAAAACATTTTTTCCTACCACCATGCCAACCTTTAAGACATGTTTACAAACATTGCCATTCATTGCCCAATCACAATTACAAAAGAAAAAATCGGACCTTGTATATATGACCTGTACCAAGTATCATGAGTATTCTTGTTTTGGATACGAACCCAATATTCATTGGTATTTTTCATATCACATACACATTCTTCATCTGGTATTTCATATGCTTTGCACTGGCATCTAGCTATTTGTTCCTCATATTTTCTTGGTCGTATAAAACTAGATTCCTTTAAATGTTGCATATGAATGTAATAAGGTTCAATGTTTTCCAACAACATATGAATTAACCAGTCAACCCATCTGTGGCAAGCATTATTCTTCTCATCAAGGTACCTATACTTTAAGTACCTATGGTATGACTCAATCGCATTATTTGTGTCTTGATTCGAATGTGGAAACTTTCTATAAGCTTTCGCCCACATATCTGGAAAATGAAGGGGGTCGGTGACAACCTAGTAAATAAAAAATTTGCGACAGATAATATAAGAATGACACAAAGCTACACCGCTTACAAATTTTGTTGTTGTCTAGCCAGGTCATTTTGAAATAATTCAAAAAAATATCTTGATCTTTGAATTCATCAAAGATCCGTGCAACTGCATTTTTAACTGAGTTGTCATCCAGACATGAATGCATGATTAATCCTAAAGCTCGAAAAATTGAGACTTTATTTTCCTTTCCATTTACTTTGTTTAAAACATTCTTCATCCATGCACGTCGAACATGCCATACGCACAATAAAATTGATGAATCAGTTAAACACCTGAAACATAATTACACTAAAAGAGATTAATATATGGATAAGAGTAATGAAACATTATTCTTCTCCACCCCTCCCCTCTAGAAATAATTATGAAACTCACCTTAAAGCCTCAATCTCAGCCGCAACATCATCTATAATAAAAGCATGAACATGCCAATCTGGATGCTCTTTCATTCCTTGGTTAAATAATGCTGATAACCATTCTTTAATATCCTATGTTGTATTACGTGAGGAAATAACCCAAGCTATTGGGACACCATTATGGTGTTTGTCGAAAACCATCAATGTATAAAATTGATACTTCATTCAAATAAACATGTGATTATATTATGTAAAGTCCATAGACATGAAATCAATTTAATAACTATAATTAAATGAGATTTATGAGACATGTACTCACCCCATATTTGTTTGTGCTAAATGTAGAGTCCATGGATATAACATTATTGTGGGAGTATTTCACCATCATTGAGCGCATCCAACTAGTTTGTATACCAATGATAAATGGAACATTTTGTACAACATCTTGTTGTTGGTAGAAAAAAAACTTATCTGAATATTGATTGTACCAACAATCCACGCTAGTTGGATCACTTTGGTCCTTCACATATTCTTGCCTTTTTAGATCATTGTACATGTTTAAAATATCTTGTCTTGTCATTAAGGTGTCCCGAGTTGTCCCTGTGAACAATTGACCAGATTGATGCTCCACATTAGAAATGAATTTATCCCATATCATTGTGGCGTTAAAACCATCTTGAACCATCTGTTTCACACTAGCTCGTAGATTATCGATAAGATGTGGTGCATAATTGAAAGTCTGAGGCCTTCCAACTGCATCGTTTCCATGACATACAACACCAGATTTGTCAATATGCCTACACGCTGTATATGTAATAACAACATCGTTTGGTCTCATGCAAAGTCGGCGAACGATGAAGTGACATTGACAACCAACTTTAATGCTTTGACACAAACTATGCTTTTTTGTTGTAGTTTCAACTGTATTTGTTGTAAGAATATCCATTTGGACTTTACGAGTAGACTCCGGACCATATGTGCAACAATACCTATTACATATAGCTATAATTATTTGAAGATATAGATGAATGATATTTTTGATGAAATCGAATGATAAGTTAACAAAATATGTAAACATGTATCACACAAACAATTGTGAGTACTATTACAAATACTCACATAGTATACTCCAAATATGTGTCAAAATGAATTTTTTTTATCTCCTCAAGTTTTCGGGTTCGTCGAGTATGAACAACAAATTGAGTAGGAGCGGGTTCTCTCGCTTGCTCTCCTATTATAAAATCCTGAATTCTACAATATGGAATAATTGCGACATGGTCCCCCCGTATTTCTGTCCATGTCAAATCTTCAACGGAAAACTCTACCATATCTTCTGGATCTTCAACCTCCAACTCATTTATCTCCTCTCACTTTCCCATTTTAACACGTCTACACAATCACGTACAAAAATAAATTCTATAAAATGTATTCTAATATAGCTTAGAAATAATTAGTTAAAAAGTAGATAAATATGACTAAGCTATAAGATCCATTGTGATGAATTGATCTAATGGAATATCCATGACAGTTTACAGATCATCCCTTGAGTAGTCCTATCTTGACAAAAGTAGGTGACAAAACTATTTTAGGTGGTAGTAAATGCTATAAGGTATAATTGTTTAGCATTCATTACAAGTAGTAATGTACAAGAGTTGAAAATATAAAGAGGAACAAGGAAAGGATACAATGATCTGCTTTGACTGTTGAGTTGTCATTGTACATAACAATTTTAGGATCCATCCATGCATAACCACACTTGTGCCAAACAAAGTTGTGTGTTTGTGACCATAGAATCACACCACAACTGAGAGTGACCATGACACAACTAAATATGAAATAATATGCATTCCAAAGTTGCCACTACAATGTGCACTCATACATTCTTCTAAGGTTAAATTTCTCTAGCATGAATCTTCTAAACATGGACATAGTCGATCTATGACTCTTTTCTAGATCATTACATAACTTAACAACCTTGGATTTATTCCATCCCACAAAGAGGAGGATGACACCCATATGAAAGAATATTATTTGCCTTTGATGGATCAAGTCCTTACAAAGGAATAATTTTCAATTGGGATAACATTGCTTTGAGCAATATGAATGACCTAAGATACAATTTATTTAATAGGTTCACAATTATTATGAAAATAACTCGATTATTTTGAAAATAATTCTGGAGATGGATCACATACAGGATTCTGAATAACAACAGTTTATCAGGGGAGGTGCCATATCAGTTGACCTGCTTCAACCTTACTACACTGTAAGAATTCGTCTAAATCACTCCTATTTGAAGTTCATTTCATTTTGAAGTTCCAAGGAAGTAAACTTCATATTTCAACTTCTACTGATTGACTGGAAATGGTTCATTTGTTTCACAGAAATCTCTCTTACAACAATTTGTCTGGGAATATTCTTGCCATAAAGAACTTTACAAGATTTACCCCAGAAAGGTGTAGATATATTCAAAACATTTATTTCTGGATCAAATTCAGTATTTGTTCTAGATATTAGTGGGTTTGTGCATTTTATCTGACATGATTGATTATTACCTCATCTTTTTAGGAAATCCAAGTCTCTGTGGTGATTGGATTGGATCACTTTGTGGGATATATGCTAGGCAATCAAAAGGTTAAAGCAAAATTAAATTTTACAAATCAAATTACATTAATTATGTTTTACGATTAAATTTTCTGGGAAATTATATTTATAAATGTATTATGTTGATTTTGAAAATGAACAGCTTCTATCTTAACACCAACTATTGTTTGCATCTCGCTGGGTTCACTTTTATTAGTGTCTATGATTATCATAGCTCTCTACCGTTCAAATCAGCCTAAACCTTTCACCAAAGGATCAGCCAGCAAAATGGGTCAAGGTATTATTATGCCACATTTCTTATTTGTCTAGATTATATCATAGAAATAAAGTATTATCTCAAATCAATATCTATGCACTTCATTAAAAAATGCATTGATGTCTTGATCAGGTTATCCAAGGCTAGTAATATTGCACATGGACATGGCCCTTCACATGTATGATGACATAATGCGCATTACAGAAAATTTGAATGAGAAATATATAATTGGCTATGGTGCTACTAGCACAATTTATAAATGTGTTCTTAAGAACTGTAAGCCAATTGCTATTAAAAGACTATACACGCACTATCCACAAAGCTTGCGGGAATTTGAGATAGAGTTAGAGACTGTTGGAAGCATCAAACATCGGAATCTTGTCAGTTTGCTGTAATATCAAACTTACCTGGCTGATGGCCCTGGTTCCTGCTTGAGTGCTGCAGTTGAAGGTGAGCTGGGGCCCTGGTTCCTGCTTGAGTGCTGTGGTTGAAGGTTCCTAGTTGAGTGCTGCGGTTGAAGGCGAGTGTTGCGGTTGTCATTGCCATAACCTTCCCATCCGTCTCCGTCGCCCAGCTGCTTACCTACAGAGGATCGAGCCAGGATCCACGACACTGCTAGATCTACGGAGGATCGAGGTAAGTGGGATCAACATTAATGGATGTCTCATGGGATGTCCATCTCCGGAAGCCTCATGCAGCATGGGCATCCTTGCCAGCGAAGGCCCAAGGGGGCTGTGTACACTTGACCGGACCCTGCAACAAGAGCATTAATCACTCTACTGCGGGGTGGATATTGCTTGCCTACCTCTCACTAGTACACAACCATATTAATTATGAGGCATATCCCATGTTTGATATTTTTTGTAAATAATTTTTATGTATTTTGTTAATAATAATTAATTACTTATTTTATTAAATTTATAGAAAAATGTTTTGTTAAATTTTTTTATTTTTTTAATAAGTATTTAGTAATGTTTTCAAATAAATAAGTAACTCTTAGCTAATAAGTTTTTAATATTTATAATTTATTAAAATTGACTGAAATAAAAAGATTGATATTTCGTTCAACTAAATTTAATTGAAAACGTTTTCTTTATATTAATCCAAATAAATTATTTTTTTTACCATATCAACCATTTTATTATATAATAATTTTATATAATAAATTTTCCATACAATAAATAATATTGAATTTTAAAGTATAATTTCTCAATTATCCCTTCCGCATGCAAGGTTATATAGCAATCGATACATCGGTTGAACAAGTAATAGTGACAAGTTTGACTAATATTTTTTTCATTTACTAAAGTTTAACTTTAATTAATAAATCTTTATTATTTTAATATAATAAAACTATTTTATCTTTTACTTGATTGGAGAAGTAGTGGAAGGTTATATAGCAATCGATACATCGGTTGAACAAGTATTAGTGACAAGTTCGACTAAATATTTTTTTCACTTACTAAAGTTTAACTTTAATTCAAAAATCTTTATTATTTTAATATAATAAAAGTATTTTATCTATGTGATTGGATGATATTTTTCCAACTTTATTTCGAAATGATTAAAGAAAAGATGTTCATTAAATAGCTATTGCTAACACATTATCAACCATTAAATGGATCTGCAGTAGGTACTATGTGATGATTGGAATACTTGACTTGACCTTGACTGCAAAGGTATTTGTATTTCATTTAATGGTTACATCACTCGAGGAGGGAAGAATGCTCCATGATCTTAGGGCAAGAGCTATTCATTGAGCTGCAGAGCATTTAATGGAGCTGCAACAGGCCTGTAGACCGTTGTAGCTCGAGATCCATCGGTATGCAGGCCTGCTGCAGCGCCATTAAATGCTCTGCAGTTCAATGGATAGCTCTTGCCTGATCTTAGTTGGATTTACCTTGGATATTTATCTTGTGCTCAATTCTTTTATTTACTCATCTATTTTGTGTTTTATGATTTATTAATATCTTGATTTATTCTTGATCTCAGGAAAATGTATTTGTCTTTCATTTAATGGTTACATCACTCGAGGAGGGAAGAACGCTCCATGATCTTAGCTGGATTTACCTTGGATATTTATCTTGTGCTCACTTGTTTTATTAACTCATCTATTTTTTTGTTTTATGATTTATCAATGTCTTGATTTATTCTTTCTCTTCACTTTGCTTGGAGTGGGACCTTGTGACACAACACATAATAAGATCGAACACCTTGTGACACAGCACATAATAAGATCGAACACCTGCTCGTCTATCGATAATTGATCATTGATTAGAAATAGTTATGTAGATGGGACTACAATGGGCACCAATTTAAATTTAAAGTATGGAATTATATATTCGTACCACTATGTCTTGGAAATCGAAGGAAGCTGCGCTTGGACAAAACATATTTTACATGCAGCAGAGTAATAAATGATGCGGTCGCTGTACTGTGGGTCGTTGGATCTTAACCTGTTTGAGATCCAACCGCCCACAATGCAGCCGCCACGGCATTTATTATTCAATTGCATGTTAAATATTGCTCTCCCTACGCTTTCAGGGTTGATGGTCAAAGCTTAAACTCTGGCAATGAGTTTACATAAGCTTTGTCCTTTACAAATCCTTCATTCTTTAATCTGAATACAATATTCCTATCATTTATCTCACCATGACCTATGCTTGATACTTTAAACCCATCTCCACGGTATCTATCTAGGGTTACCGAAGAAAATGAGCCAGTCCCTCTAAATAATCCATAATAGAATATCTCATAATCTCATTCTTTCATTAGGTAAGACTAGGGTATCATAATTAATGGTATGCCTATTAAATGGAATGTGCCTAAAAATATATATATCATCGTAATTTCTAACATAAATTGTAATTTTCAATATAAATGTTTCATATATTGACTTATTTTACTAACGTCAAAGAGAATAAATAAAAAACTTGGGTTGGTTCACTTGGGTGGACAAAGCATTCAGAATTAGTTTCTCTAATTTCCTTTCTATCAATAGGCAAAGAAAAAACAATTGTTCTCAGTACACCTAAAAGCTCCACCAAGTGGGGCTTGTCCAATGACTTTGAATGAACGAAAGTGGTTATATCTATTCCTAGGCCCAAATGATTGGATATCCATATAAATTATGATATTACTGGCCCAATAGATTGGACCTCCAAATAAAGTATATGATAATGTCAAATAAATAAATATATGATAATGTTAAATACGGAAGAAAAAAAAAAACATAATCTAACCATGAATAATAAACACCCTACATAGTGTAAATACCATACAATGATTAGAGGGTATGTTCAATGAATCTACATTCCAATTGTTTTGCAACAACCTTGTCTAGAGGAGTGTAGGGAAATTCATCTTGGAGATTACCCTTGGGAGTTGTGTAAGGTTTAGCAAATCGAGGTGGTAAATGGAAGTTATGCCGAGGGTTGGAATTTGACTTTGAAGATACAAGCAATAATTTAATGGTGATACATGTTTGGACTAACTAATTCAAGAGTAAAATGAATGGAATCTTTTGTTCAAAGATAAATAATAACGACACAGTAAATATGTGAATATCCAACTTAAAATATTTTTTAAAGCAATGTGATTGATGGCAATATTGCAAAATTGGAATATAAAGATGTATCAGAACAACATGGAAGCTATTGTTTATTGTTGTTACTTATTTATTTTTCATGATCATTTCAATCATTTGTATGTATAATTTGCAAGTATTCCTCTTTAAAAATGCTTAGTTTTTCTTTAATATAATTTTCTTGGATGATTTTTCTATGGAATATTTTTTGGGAGGAAAGTTCTCCATTATGATTTGTTATAGCTATTAGTTATTATCTTTTTATGGTGCCACTTTGAAATGTGCATGCATGGTCTCAATTTTTAAAGTACATGATAAAAAAAACATGGATAGATCCTTTGAGGAAGTTAAAATATTTAATAAAATCATAATTATTGAAAGATAATTCCTTTAATAACATTTCATAGTTGAAGGGAATCTTGTGAAACAAAACGTTTAGGAAAGCA
The DNA here is from genome assembly GCA_001517045.1 of Pseudotsuga menziesii. NCBI lineage: Eukaryota > Viridiplantae > Streptophyta > Pinopsida > Pinales > Pinaceae > Pseudotsuga > Pseudotsuga menziesii. Next base: position 449,452 of record LPNX010196774.1, read on the forward strand.
GAGAGTTCAAAACATAAAAAAAAATAAGTTTGAAGGGTGGAGATAAAATGAAATTCCAACACTAATCGTGATACTTTTGAGTTCTATTATAATGGATACTGGGACTCAAAAATGCCATGGTTCAAAAGGAAAGATCATGAGCTACGGGGAAAACACGTCATTAAGCGTCATGGTTTTCTCGGTGTTGATCTCCTTAGTGTTGAAGACACTGACATGGAATGCATTTTGGGGAGGGTGCGGTCATTTGAATGGATGTTGATGCCATTTGGCCATATTGATGCCCCTACAACCTTTACAAGGATGCCAAATGAAGTGTTGTTATTGTCTTACTTCATTCATGATCTTGCATCTTGGAAACATACATGTTTTACCTAATAGGATCATTTACACCATAAACCAAGTATTTGTAGTGTTACATGGAGAGAAATTATTAATCAACATAAATAAATGTACATTTAAACAACAAGAACACATTTATCTTAGATTATGTCAAAATCAAAATGGATTGAGCATTAAATTGAGGAAGATTTTAACCATTGAACAATATCCATCACTTGTTAGATTTCATGAGAATGGTAAGTTACCTAAGATATTTTACTATGCATCTTTCTGAGGTAGCATATCCACTTAACAGGTTGAATCACACCTATGTTTCAGCTGGGGGGTCATGCAACAAAAGTGTTCAAAGAGATTAAACATTGGGTAGTGGTTGCTCTTCTCCTCACATTAACTAGCGTTAATCAAGCCTTCAATTTCAAATGAGATGCTTCTAACTAGATATAATTTATACGCATCACGGTAAACCCACCACAAACCACTTTGAGACACATAACACTTTGAGATATTTTTGGACATTGTTTTGAATTATTGATTGAATGATCAAGAAATGTATGTAT
>LPNX010196774.1:450492-558363 GCA_001517045.1 Pseudotsuga menziesii
AGTCAAGCAGTGGATTGTTCTAGGTTTTAATGTTGACTTTATATTGGGAATGGATGACATGTGTTTATTCATGTTCCTTGAGGCTTATACCAACAATTACAAGGCGATTATTCGTGGTAATTAAAGGTTTACCCTTGCAAACAAATGGGTACTTAACTTGGTAACTCTATAATTGGTTACCTAACAATAATAACTTTATAATATTACTCAGGCAACATTATATCAGAGATCATACATTAATATTGTTCTCATTAATTTCATATATTTTCATTATATAACATGCCTCCATGAATTTTATGTCGGCAAAACGAGATAAAAAAACACATTATATTTAATTTCATTTAATTAATCTCTAATATATTTTATTATTTTCCTCCCATCTATTATATTATATTTCTATTAAATTTGTATATATGTTAGCCATTAATAATAGTATGATTCTAAATGGGATGTTAGGGATGTTAGCAATTAATATGTGTATACTTAAACTGAAAATTTTTAGAGGATTCTAATGTGTGTTGTGTGAATTTATTGGGATTTGAGGTGAATTATATTTATAATAAAATATATCTTAATATTAAAAGACTATTATTAAAATTAATTATGATAATATTACAATTGGGTAAGGATAGATTATAATTTTTTTAAATTTTTTTCGCCAACGATTGTAAATAAAATCATGTGAATTTATTATTTTTATATATTTTTTCTAACCATAAAATAAAAATTGTATAAAGTATATATAACTTAATTAACATAAAATCATGTGAATTTATTCTTTTTATATATATTTCTTAACTATAAAATAGAATTTGTATAAATTATATATAACTCAATTGACATATTAACTAGCTAGGAATGACACTGACAAAGAGATTGTGTCTCCAGGGAAGGGCAAGGCGAGCAACAAAGGCTATGACAGCAATGTCTCGGCCCCTGATCGCGTGCTCATTGATGACTATGAATCTTGTCAGGTGGAAGATTTTCTTTCTACAGTTAACTTTGACAACCAAATCAATTTTTACTGGTTAATTAAAAACATTCTCAAAAATATGGTAGAAGAGGTGCTGGCCAATTGGACCTCTGCCACTACCTCCACTATGGATATTAGGGCCCTTCTAGTGCACTTGGATGCTAAATAGGCAAGTCTCAATGCCATCATTGTCGGTGGCAAGTATTCTCCAGAGCGGTGCTCAAATTTTCATAGACGCTATGCTTCTGCGAATCCCACCACCTCTCGGGCTTATTTGGATGGTCTTGTAGTTGCTCGCCCTGGGGGGTCTTCTTTCGCTCCTACAGTTCCGCCAACTCCGAGAGAAATGATGGCTGGGGAAACTAGGAGCTCTAAGGCTTTGGTGGTTACCATTGTGGGACCAACTCTACTCGACTTGGGCGTATCCTCTAGTTTGGATTATCTGCACACCACCTTTCTTGAGCACTTCTACTAGGGGTACTTCTCTCTACCGAAAAACCGATCCTTTGACACCTAAGTTCCCTCCACAAGGATGGGACGATGACTTCTTCGGCAACCACCCCATTGTTGAAGACAAACCCAGCCCCCAAAAGGAAGAAACTACTGGTTCTGATGCCCACCCTTAGCTCCCTCGGCCTCCGTCTAAGGTTACACCTTTTTTTGTTACGCAATGTGTTTTTATTGCTCGACTATAGTCTATGTTCAGAATTGTAAGTGTTTCTATGGTGTCCAACCTCTCAAGACTGGCTTGGTTTTTCATGCTACTTCTCATCCTAGCTATTTTGAGCGTCTGGGTTAGTGGTTCTGCCAACCTAGAAAGCTAGTGCTAACAACTTGCCATGTAATATTTTTTGTACTCATAATATAATTTTTGCTACAAACTTACAAAAAATAAACAACATATTAACCAGATATTAAACAAATCAATTTTTGAACAAATATTAAACATATCAGTCTTGGAACAAAAAAATATAGAATAACATATATAACATGTTAATCATATTCAATTTAAAAGAAATTAACATTTTTAATCACATGAACAAATACACATGGGATAGCATATATGGCATGTTTTAATCATATTTACTTTAAAAGAAATTAACTTCTTTGTTCTCATATTTTGGTATATATGTACTTTAGCTTGAGATTCATATTGAATTGATTTCTACCTATTTCAGAATATATCATATTTTTCACACTATATCATATAATTATGTAATGCATGAGTGTCTATTTCACAATATATCATATTTTGCTGCACAACTATGTCATACTTATTAATTACCTTCTTATTTAAAGCCAATATTATGCTCATAATTTAACTATCTCTATACAAAGCAGCAAATACTAGCTACTATGTAGCACTTGTTTTTAATAAATTCTTGATAATAAATAAAATATTTACTCAAAACATCTAAACAATTAAACATTAACGTAACAATCAAACTTTAACCTAATTTATTTTAGAGTCCCAAGGGTTAGCTCAATTGGTAAGACGTGCGTACACTTTCTCGATTCGAGGGGAGGTCACGAGTTCGAGCCTTGAGTCCTCTGGGGTTAGGCCTTCTACTAAGATGGCCGACGGTTTACCACCTCTACCATCCACAAATGTGGGGAAGTATTGCTGAGTTTCCCGTGGATCTTTCCATCTGAGAAAAACAAAAAAAACCTAATTTATTCTAGAAAACAACACAAAATAGTTTTAAAAACATAATTTAATTTAGAAAATCACACAAAACAATATTAAATTGTCTTTTTACTTGAATAGTTTATCAGATAAAATCTCCCCGTGATAGTTCCTCCAAAACATAAACAGTATTGAAGGCACATAGAAAGGAACATGACTCACCCACTGATATTTCTCTATATTATAATTTAAATTTGCGTTTACGACATTAAACTAATGATGTTTGACCAAAGGATATTATAATTTAAATTTGTGGTATAAAAAAAATTACAACATCAATGATGATAGGGAGAGGATTCTTGGCGATAAGAACAAAACAATATCAACATAATGGCAACATCAGCTCTGTCATAGCACACCGCATCTTTTAAAACAAAATCATCTTTTAAAACAAAATCATGTTTTCCACTTAAGAGTAGAATTACAATTTCTTAATTAATTGTTCGAAACAATAAAATAAAATTATAAAAGTCATGATGGTTTTTTAAATGATTTGATTCACACACATTTGATTATAAAATTTAGTTTTATAATTACCAAATAATAAAATATAATTATAAAAGTCGTTGTAGTTTTTTCAAATGATTTAATTTATAGATTTAATTATAAAATTTAGTTTTATAATCAAATTAATATAATTATAAAAGTAATTGTAGTTTTAAAAAAAGATTTAATTTACATATTTAATTATAAAGTTATGTTGTGTAATCAAATTATATAGACTAGTAAAATATATTTGGAAGTTAATTTTAACATTGAAAGTCAATACACTTGGATCCCGAAAGAGGAATGGAGGGGCAGGGAAGCTCTTCAAGAGGATAACAATTTTTGGAAAGATTTAAACTCCAGAAAATTGCTCATCTAAGCGACCCCAGACAAATTAAGATGGGGCTATCGACCCAAAGGCTACTTCGTAGTCAAAGAAGCCTACCAACTATCGAATCCGAGCTTGGTTGATCAAAAAGATCGGATCTGGGACAAAATCTGGGACCCTATCCTCTGGCCGAAAGTCAAGACCTTCCTTTGGCTTATTGGGCATGGGCGTATACTCACTTGAGACCAACTTAGCAAACAGGATTTCCAGGGACCTTCCAGATGTCCCTTATGTAATCAAGCGGAGGAAACCATGGAGCATCTCCTAAATCAATGTCCCTTCGCTTCGGAGATCTGGGACTAGGGAACCATCCTGTTCAGGCACTCAGGCAGAATCCTAAACGACCTGATGAATACCATTCGAGGTTGGCATCCCCACCCTTTCATGAGCCCTTTCCTCAATAAGCTCTGGACCTTATTTCTCGGCCTGGCTCTCTGGAACCTGTGTAAAGAAAAGGAATAGGAGGATTTTCAAAAATGAAACCTTTCCTTCTCGCTGAGTCCTCTCGCTTATTAAATCCAATCTCCAAGAGACCCTGCAACTCAAACATTGGTCAGCCTCGGATTTGGCAAGCTCCCCTCAGGAGCAACTTATTCTCCAGGCATGGGACCTACAAATTTCAACTCATAACCCTGCTAGCTTCTCTCCCTCCCCTAAGACTCACATTCCATCTATCTCCCCCGTCGCCTAAATCCGTTCATCAATTTAAACTTTGATGGGGCTTCTAATGGAAAACCTGGGCCAACTGGAATCAGAGGAGTCTTCAGAAATGAAAAGGGATACATTCTGCACATCTTTGCGGAGTCCATAGGATCCTCCACCAACAATGTGGTTGAGTTGTTAGCGTTAATCATGGGACTCAACATAGCATGGAGTCTAGGATGGATATCCCTGATTGTCAAAGGAGACTCTCAGATCATGATAAACACCGTGCAAAGATTATCCATCGACACCCCTTTGAGTAAGCTTTCAAAACATTGGTGTCCAGACTAGCTGAAGGAAAATCTATGTGACTCTGTCATTCATTTCTAGGTCCTCCAAGCAAGCCACATAAGAAGAATTGGAAATAAATTAGAAGATCACTTAGCAAATTACGGTGCAGATACGATGATGGAGACCCTGGATCAGAATTGGTTGCAGTTCCATTTCCAACATCTCAAGGATCAACTTCAGTAAATCAGGGACCAGGATGACCCCTCCCCACGGTGGGTGAACAAGTGTTTGGTTGTGGGGGAGGCTGAGAGGCACGTGGAAGGACTGACAGCCCCCGGTGCTACCACCTCATCACCCCCGTCCGACCTTCGTTAATTGTGCACTTCTCCCATGTGTCAAATGCAAAGGACGCGATTGCATTTTCGAGCTCTTAAAAAACGATGACAGATGCTTTGGAAGAGGTTTAGTACAAATGCAAGGGACTTGATAATCATGACAAGGTTTAGGGCAGTCATTTCTTGACATGGATGATAAGGTGGAGGAGTTGGAGATTTACCAACATGCTTTTTCATAAAAAAATATTCCGTCGGGATTTAAAGGGACTCACCCTCTCCATTGGAATTCTATCCCGTGTTTTTTTATCGTTAGCCCATCTCTTTGAATCTCCCTGTGGAGCTCCTACGTAGTAGATACGTGCCAGAGGTTGGCGCATTTTTCGTTCCTGCTTGCTAAGGGGTGGTGCGATACTAGAGAACAGAGGGGTCCTATGATCACTACGATTTGCAACTGCAGTTTCACACATGCTAGGGATTTCCTAGGTAAGAATTGACCTCCTTCTATTGTTTGTTTAAGTCACCAAAACTGGAGCACTCAGGCTCTATATCTACACCACCTCCTTGTCTTGGTTGCAAAGTCCTCCTGTTTTGTTGCACCGTTTATATTCTGAGCTCTTTTTCTCAACCCTGTTGGGTCTCCTCCAAACGCTTCTGCCCGTGTCCCAGACTCTACCCGACCCCTCACCAAGATTTTCTCTTGCTCTCGATGGTTGCCTTCTTGTCCGAAATTATGCCTCCTGAAAGCACTCCCGACATGCTTCTTTCCCTCCTGAGACTAGTAAGTCGGAACCTATGAACCCGCCCCTTCGGTTTCAGAAACAACTGGTGGAAAAAAGCAAACGATACAAAAGAGAAATCCCTGATTCTATCCAAGCCAACATTCAGCGAACTGAGAGGGAGGCTGAAATGGCCAAAATTTGCTTGGGACCAGAGGAAATTAGAAAAGAATTCAAGGACTTGGTCTTGGATCTTGGTTCTTCTAGAGGCCACCTCACTCTTTATCAGAAATCCCTGGAGCTACAATGGTCGCAGAAGATGATTCTCGGCAGAACTTTAGTGGAAAAGGATGAACAACATGGGGAAATTCTGCTTCAGCAAGACAAAATGATGTTGCTCTTGCAAATGATTCTGGACAATCAAGCTGAGCTCACTAAGAGGTTGGGCATTAAGCTCGAGTCTCATGAACAATCTATTGATTGATTATGTTTTTCAATTGTCTCTGTTCTAGTTTATTTCTGTTTAAAACTTCTGTTAATGGTGATACATTTTGTTTCCATGGAAGATACAGTTCTAATACTTCTTAAGAACTCACACTCACTCTAGTAGTGTCTCGTTTCCTTTCAAGGGAGACTGCCAGTTTGATTTTCAAGAGTGTTTCCTAGAAATGGGAGGGCTTGGTTTTTTTTATTTTTTATTCTTCTGTAAATTTATGTTATTGGCAATAGAAGGAAATAGAAGGATCATCTAATTCACAAAAAAAAAACATTGAAAGTCAGTACGTTCTATAGACAAAGTATTCCACATATTACTTTTTATCATGTTTACACAATTTTAAATAATTTTATACAAGCATATTTTCAAAAGGGGAGAAATGAAACATCTAAGAGGACTTCAATATGTTGTAAAAATAAGAGAAAGTTGAGTATATGTAGATAATATAGTTTATTTATTCTCTATTTTGGACTTTTAGGTGGTTTTTTGGTAGTTTTTTGTAAAATCCGAATTTGGAAGTGTATAAATTGTGTTTTTGAATGCATAAATGGATTCAACACACTCAAATACTCATAAGACACTTAGATTATGAAATTTTTACAACTAGTATATGTGACTAAGATTTTTTTAAGAATAAAACAAACTAGAAAATATACTTGGAAAAAGTAGAAAACGTAGAATATTTAGACTACTCTTAGGTTTATGTGTCGAAAGCAAGTCTAATAAATATATGGTAGGCATTGTAGTTGATTAAATTTAAAGGAAAACTCTAGTGCAAGCACTAATAAGCAATAAATAGAAACTCATGTAATCAATGGTAAGTAAAATAAAATGTACATTATTTTTTCATACGAGAAAGCATACATATTTGAGTAAAACAATAAAGGGGTAGGTAGACTCTAACTATATTGACAATCAACATTGGTACTTTCATTTGGTAGGGGGAATCCAAGAATTGGGGGTTGCAATTTTAAGTGTGAAAGGGTCGGAAGAGAATGAAGGTGTGCCTCTTCCTTTTTTCAAAGTGCGACACATGAAGTGTCTTTCATCTTTCCATAGAGGTCGAAGGAGAACGATGGTGCAATTTGCATTCCTTCTAATGGTGTAGTGCATGACATTCCCGTGTAGGTCAAGCCTTAATGTTCAATGTTACCAATTTCATTGGTTGACCTTATTAATGTCAATCCTTGGGATTTATGGATAGTCGATGTCCAAGCCATCCTAAGGGGGATTTGTTTCTTGTTAATTTGATTTATGGGTGGAATTGGGATGTGCTTTGGTTGAGATTGGTCCCTTTGAGAGTCATCGTAATTATCAAATTCTATGACAACATAGGCTAGGAACTTTAGGAGGGTTAAATCCAGGTGTGTATACAATTTTCTTAACCACTCAAAGCGCACCATTTACTAGTCCAAATTGGACCCATAAATTGCAAGATAGCATTACTCGGTGCCCCACACATGGCAATATTTATTTTTCTAGTTGATGGTCAACATCTTGTCGTGCATCTAAAGCATTATTGAAATCTATGTCAAATCATGCCATAGGCATAGCCAATGTTCGTTGCGAAGTGATGGATTGTTGTTTTAAAGTATAAACGCTTCTCTGTTAACAAGAATATATTTAGTCCTAGATTGGAGGAGGATTCAATCTTCCAATGTTGGTGTAGCATTATGTACGTTTGTATATAGCTTTTGGTATCGAAGTTGGGTGGAATTAGTGCCCCTTTAACAAAAAATTGTTTCCAAAATGATTACAATGGTAAAGTCCAACCACAAACACTTCTTTGGAGTTGCTTTCGCATATACAGGCTTGTCCATCACATATGGGAGTTGGCCCAAATCACCAACAATTATTTAATGATTGTCTAATAAATAATTGTTTTTATGGAAAACACTCATGCAATCGACTCTCAATCTGCACAAACAATTTAGGCCCTATGAAACTCATCTCATCAATGAGAATGTATTGGATATGTTTCATATCTTCTTGGAACACAACTCTCTATCAAATTATTGAATAATAGTCTCTAGAAAATTTCAACTTCATTGAAATTAAAATTCCATATTAGGCATGTTTTTCGAAAATACAACTAATTCAAGAATGTGTGATTAGTCGTTTATTGATGTGTTTGAATCCGTAAATATATGTAGGAGATTTAGAATTGTTGTTAAATGTTAAATTTTTAGGATGTGAGGATGTTTGCATTTCTTTAAGTGAAGATTTTGATTTTCAAAAAAAAATTGGTCGGAATCCGACGAATTTTTATTGTTGCAAAATTTGTATTTTGTGATATCCAAATCAAGATTTTTAATTCAGAAATAAATGTAACGCTCTCAAAAACCCCAAGTCACCCACATTCTAGGAAATTTAAGCAATGGTTCTTCGAATTTAAAGAATTTCTTGAAAATGTCTATCACATTTCGTTTAAAGCATGCTTGGAAAAACGGTTGGGGACGATTGAAATCATCGAGCCTTTAGGCTTACATGATTGTGGAGATATGCATAGACTATTATATAAATTCTTGTTTACAAGAATACTCATAATGACATTTCTCCAAATATTTATATGGTTACCATGCATGTTTTATAAATAATATTTACTTTAATAAAAAATATTAAAATAATTTTTAGTTTAATTTTATTAAAATGTTTATTTTAATAAAAAAATTTTTTTATTATTTTTAGTTTAATTTTATTAAAATGTTTATTTTAATAATATTTATTTTTATTATTTTTAGTTTAATTTCATTAAATTTTTTTTTTTTTATTAATTAGGAATTGGAGTATTAAATTATTTTTAAATACTTAAGCTCTAGCAAAAACTTTACTGAAAAGATATGATTCTTGATACAGTCTATGAAGAACCTTAGCAATCATTGTATAATTTCACAGAAGAGTATTACATATAAAGGAAATCAAAACCGTTATCTGTAGTTAGATATCAAGATTATTAACTAGAATTTACTAACTATTAACTGAAATATTATTACAATGAAATCCTGAAGGATTATTCAACATTCCCCCCTTAATCCGAAGCGACATCTAGCTTGCCAAGCTGCATTCTAAATTTTTCAAACTTTTCACGGCCCAATGCTTTAGTAAAGATATCTGCAATTTTCTTTGAATTAGAACAATGTGTCAGATGAATGGTTTTGGCATCAACATGATCTAAAATCAAGTGATATTTGGGGTTGATATGTTTGGTTCGATCGTGGAATTTTGGATTCCTGGCCAATTGAATTGTAGAAGAGTTGTCAACAAAGAGAGGCGTTGAAGTCATTTGTTTCTCTTGCAAGTCTTCAAGTATTATACAAAGCCATGTGATTTATTTTGTGGCTTGAGCTGCTCAACATATTCGGCTTCAGTTGTAGAATCAACAGGAACATATTTCTTTCGTGATCTCCAAGTGATAGTTGTTGATCCAAGGTTCATCAAATAACCTGAAGTAGACACAACATACTCTTTATCTCCGTCAAAATCACAATCTGCATAACCAATGAGATGGAAGTTTGAACTTTAGAATATTTGATGCCATAAGATTGAGTGCCTTTTAAATATTTGAGCACTCTCTTTGTTGAATTCCAATGACCTTCATAGGGCTTATGCATAAACCTGGAAAGTATTCCTACAACAAAAATTATTCCAGGACAAGTAGTAGTAATATAAATTAAACTTCCAACAAGCTCCCTATACTTTGAAGGATCTTCAAATGTGCTACCTTCATTTGAAGTAAGTTTCATGATTATCCTCCATTCATGTAGAAACATAATTACAGTCTTGCATACCAAATTTGCTCAATAACTCTCCAACATATTTTTTCTACGAAATAAAAATGTGCTTTTGGTTTTTTATCTAATTAAATTCCTAAATAATAATGTAATAATCCCAAATCTTTCATATCAAAAACCTTTTTCAACTCTCTTTTAATAGAGGCTATATAATCATCATTATTCCCCGTGATAAGAAAATCATCCACATAGACAAATAGATATACCACTCATCTTCCAACTTTCTTGACAAATAAAGTTGCATCATCTAGATTGAAATGCTTATAATTCAATTTGAGAAGATGTTTAGATAACTTTTCATTCTATGCTTTGGGTGCTTGCTTCAAACCATTCAAATATTTTACTAGTTTGCATAACTTATGTTCTTGACCTTTGATAGAAAATCATTTAGGTTGAGCCATATAAACATCTTCTTTCAAGTCTCCATTCAAGAAGGTAGTTTTAACATCCATATTATGTATTTTCCATCCTTTTTGTGTTGCTAAAGAAAACATAGTTCGAATAATGCCCCATTTTGTTGTAGGAGCAAATGTTTTTGTGTAATCAACACCTTCTTTCTGTGCATATAATTTTTCTACAAGTATCGCTTTGTGTTTGTCAAGTGAGCCATATTCTTTATACTTGTTCTTATATATCCACTTGCATCCAATAGGTTTGGTTCCAATTGGAGGGTCCACCAACCTCAATGTTCCATTATCTATGAGAGCATCATTCTTTCTTTGCATTGCAATTCTCCATACATCACTAGTTACTGCTTCTTGAAAATAAGCAAGTTCATCAAAAGCCTACAAGTTTAATTCACAATGTAATGTGACAAAATGATCATACCTTTTTGGAAATATCTTAGTCTGTATTGATCTACGAACTTGTTGTTGTGGTGTTTGCTCTGTTTCTTCTACAAGAGCATGTTCTTCATTATCTATGAGACTTAACTTATCCATTCCATTAACAATACCATCAACTTTCTAACCCTATGTTTCATCAACTTGTGCATTAGAAGAACTTGTTGTTATGGAAGGAAATTCCAAAAATTGACTTAGAACATGAATCCACCCTTCAAGATTTGGAAGTTCATTATCCTTTTCATGATATAACTTTTTAGATTGAAATCTATCAAGACGAGCAAGTTGTTTATCAATAGTGAGTGCATCCTTGTCATATTCAAGAAATATAGCATCTCTAGAAACAATAATTTTTTTTTTTATATTCATCATACAATCTATAAGCTTTGGAAGTACTAGAGTATCCCCAAAAAATGCACTTTCGACCTCTTTCTCCCAATTTATTTCTGTGTTGCTCAGGAATCAAATCATAACATGTGGAACCAAAAATTCTAAAATGCTTGATAACTGGAAGATGACCATGCCACATTTCATAAGGTGTTTTGTTTTGTAGTGCAACAGAAGGACACCTATTCTTAATGTAGACAACACAAAAAATTGCTTCTCTCCAAAACATCAACTTAACATTCTTAAAAAACATCATGGATCTTACCATATTCAATAGTGTCCTATTCATATGTTCTGCCACACCATTTTGTTGTGGATTTTAAGCAATTTTGGTTTGATGTTTAATACCATTCTCCTACAAATATTTTTCAAAATATTGAGATGTATATTCACCACCATTATTAGTTCTAAGGGTTCCAAAATTGAGTTGAGTTTCATTTTGATGCAGGAGCATCCAACTCATATTTCTTTGGTTGATGAGTCAGCCTTCCATGTAATCACTTCTAGAAGGATTGAGTTCGATGATTAGTGGATAGGATTAGTGTTAATTTGTAATAAGCGACAATTTTCCATTATTCTCCCTGAACACTGTGAGGAATTCTTCAAGGATAGATATTTGTTGATAGGATTTATTTTATTAGGTGTCCAGATCCAAGCTATTCGGATCTAACAGGTTTGTTGAGTGTTATAAGAAGAATTGAATGTAACAAATATGAGATGGTAGGTGATTGAATAGAGGATAGCAGAGAGATTGAGGAGTGAAGAGCGTAGAGTTTGTGTGTAATTGTACATCTGGTCCAATTGAATAAATAACAAAGTTTACTCTGCAAGTTATTGAGTGTTTATACCTTCAATTCAATCTCCAAAAGTATTGGTTTGAATTCTCTGTGTGTATTTGTATAAACTTGCTTGATAGATAAACTCCAATTTTTTATATCTGAAACGATAAGCTTCAAGTTGCAAAGGGAATTGATCCTTTCAGTGATCAATTCAGCGAAGATTATAGAGAGTTTAAAGGGCGTGTATCTTGAACAGATCCACAATGGTAGTGAATTTCACAATCAGAAGATGTGCTCGAGATAAGCCTAAGCTAATCGTCCATACGATTGACAATTGTAGGGTGGAGATTAGAGGCAGCCGAAGATCAACGGCTAAGGTGGATTCCGCTAGAAAAAGAGTGCGGAAGATAAAGGAGGAGTCAGATTGCGGACTTTTAAAACCAATCGATGTAAATCATATCGAGATCAACGACCGAGATCAATCATAAAAAAAGATCGACTATGCATAGTGATTCCGCGGGGTGGAGTTGCACGGTTCAGAAAAAAAATTGTTGTACACAGATTTTTTTATAAAATTTGCTTTCTCAAATTTGAAGTCCATCGTTAATTTGGTGGGAACACAGGTCCAACGGTCCATAAGGATCTCACCGATTTAACAAGCGAGTCCATTAACATTTTGAATGGATGCAGAATTTTGTTATTAAACATAATTTATTAAGTGTTTGAGATCCGACAGACAACGTGGACGACAGTTCGACTTTGTTTAGTTGTTGATTAGATCATGAAGATCGTGTTGAATGGACCCGTTACTATTACCTGGTATCAGGTTTCATATTAGAGTGTGGTTAAAGATTCCACCAAGATGAGGATGAGCGCATGGGGTTCCTGTAGGACATGGTTGAGGAAGACAACTCACAGAGACAGGTGTGCAAAGAGACATGAGAAGCCTGGAAGAAATAGTAGAAGCTATGGAAAGAAAGAACCATTCAGACAATTCAGATAATAGTGATGAAGAAGAAGAATCCCCTGACGAAGAAGAAGATACTAAAGAAGTCAGAGTCTTGAAGATGTTGATGAAGGCCAGTAGAAGACCTAGAGTGGAAGTACCTATGTATGTGTTGGAGTCATTTACTCAACATGCACACTTATTTGGTCAATTTTGGCCTATTTACCCACTATCCTAAGTTTAATTGAATTACTCGGCATCAGATGCATACACTATGACATCAAAATGAGCACACCCACGCCCTTCTTCAGTCAAGGAGGCCAACTAGGACTTCTCCTTCATTTGGGGAGGCTAACTGGGCTTCCTCCTTCAAACAGGGAGCATTTCTGGGGTGATCTGAGTGTCATAAATGCACCTAATTGCTAACTGATTGTTACAATCAGTTAACCTGAGTTGTGAAGGCGCTTCCATTCATTATTCATAACAAGAAATTTCAACTCAAAATGGGCCTCCTAAGGAAAATTAATAAAATAATAGTTAAAATAATAAAATAAGATTTATTAATTTTGGAGGAAGAAAAGAAAAAACTACTTTTTTGTTCGTATTTTTGACATATCTCCTTGTGTTTTTACTCAAATTTTGATCGGGAGTTCTCGTTGGATGCAGAATTTAATTCCGCATCCAACGAGTACCCACTCAACATACTTTTGACAGGCCATTAGAGGAAATTTCAACTCAAAATGGGCCTTTTAACTTTTATTCAAATTCCATGTCATCATGTGTTAGCCAATGAAATTGCTTTAAATTTGAAATACCGTATAGGTCTTAAACACTTTTTAAATATAAATTTGGGGATAGGTATCATAAAAAAAAACTACTTCTTTTGTTTGTATTTTTGACATATCTCCCTGTATTTTTACTCAAATTTCGATCAGGAGAGCTCGTTGGATGCGGAATTAAATTCCGCATCCAACGAGTACCCACTCGGCATACTTTTGACGGACCCCACTACCCCAAAAACAAGAAATACCTGAAAAAACAAGAAAGATTTGATTTACTTTCTAATCTGATATTATTTGGTTCCAATTTTAAAATCCAAGAGCTTTCAGTCCTGCTTGTAGTTGCTCTCACCAATTTCGGTGTGAAAAATCAAGTACCGCAATTTCTCTTCAAAATTGCGGAATGAGGATCATGCTTAATTGTCTAAAATCTCTTATGAGACTATGTTTTAGCCCCTAGATTACTGTGACAGATTAATATGGTATTAAAGCTCACGGCAGGACGAAGCTCATTCTCTTCAAAAACATGGTTTTTGATGGATCTTGCATGAAAAATTGAGTAAAATCTCAAACTCCAACACTGCACCAAAAGTCAAAGGTTTACCACTTAATACCCCAAGTAAAGGAATTGTTGATCAAGCTTGCTTACTGTGACTTTACCACTTAATACCTTATGGTGAATTTTTTGTGTTTTTGTAGGTGCAACTTCAAATGGACTCATCAGTCCCTCTTCTCACCCCATTCACAGGCTATTCATAATGGAAGTTGAAGATGATTGCATCTCTGAAGAGATAAGGTCTCTATGAGGTGTCTATTGGACTTGGAAAAGAGTCTTATGAGAATTAGAATGACTGGCTAAATGACGGTGATAGAGATTTTGGATCAATATGTTTGGCCCTTTCTCCTAGCTTGTGCTACCTTATTAGTTCTGCTGAATACCCAAAGGATCTTTGGACAAAATTGGACATAACCTTTGGCAAGTACAATGAGGATCATAATAGCACTTTGGAGATCACATCCAGCACCACAAGATTTCTTTACTAAAAATTCTCAGCCTCTACTCTCTCTGATGAAGTTGTTCAAGATGAAGAAGAAGCAGAATCTTCTACACAGTCAATTTGAATTGAAGAAAGTCTCCTTGCAGTGACTGCTTCTCCTAATGCTCTGGAAGTTTGTGAGATATCTGATATCTCATCTCCTCATATGGATGAAACAGAAGAAGACATTTGAATCTATGATATTGAATAAAAAAACTGTTGCACTTCCATGCAAACATCCACCAGTGATTTTCCTTTGAATTCTGTGCAAAATTTGCCAGTAATTGCTTTCGAAAATGAAGAGAAATTTGATTTTTATCCCTCTAATGTTGTTGTCGGTGTGAAAATATGTAATACCTTGGAAATTTTGGAAGAAATATCATATTACCAGAGTTATCCATTCACTCTCCATGATCTAGATCTTCCAGCAAAATCTTGCAGGATTGCATGCATCAAAATTCAGAATTTTGAAGAAGAAGAAAAGTGTGTATCCACCGTCTCGGTTGACCATACTTTTGGATCTGATATGAACCTTATTGGATATTATATGATATTATTTGGATCTAATATGATATTGCATGGTTCAAAAATTTAGGTTCATAAAACTTCAATACTGCTTGTAGCTATTCTCATCAACGGTGTGAAGAAACAAGTACTGCAAGTCTCCTTCGAAACTGCTGCTGGAGATTTGATTTCATTTCACAGTTTTGGATCTGTTGTGAACCTATTTAGATCTGATTTACTTTCTAATATGATATTATTTGGTTCCAATTTTAAAATCCAAGAGCTTTCAGTCATGCTTGTAGTTGCTCTCACCAATTTCGGTGTGAAAAATCAAGTACCGCAATTTCTCTTCAAAATTGTTGCTGGGGATTCGATGTTAGTTTCTCTTATGAGATTGCTGATATTATATTTTGTGAATTATTGGATATTTATGAAGCTATATCAGATTTTGGAGCCCAAGCATTCGCTCTCCACAGTCCCAAGGCTTCTCTATCTTTGGTCACATGCTCATCTCCTCACAGAACTAGTAAAGAGGAAGACTTTCTGCATCCACTTGGAAACTTGCTCCTAAGACTTGGGGCTGATTTTACCACTCATGTTTTTTTGTTAAAGGCTGAAACATATCAGTTGCTTGAGTTTTCCACACATGGTTCGAATCCTCAAGCACCTTTTCTCTCTTATCAGTTGATTTCAGTTGCTCTACATGGGTCCAAATTTCATCCCGCAGCTGTCTATGTTCCTGATTCATTTGAGCACATTCCTTTTCTTCCAAAGAGGAAGATTCCTCTAGACATATTCATTTAGTTTGGATTCAGAGGTTCACATGCATAGTCTCAGGATGCTGCTGCATAGAAGAACCAAAATTTCTTGATTTACTGCTTAGTTTGAGGGGGGGTATTTTTCCCATGAGGTTTTTCCCGTTTCCTTGGTTGTATTAAGCGGTTACTTTTTGTACAGGGTGACCTATGGACTTTGTTTCCAGGGCCCTAGCATTTCATGCATTTTTTTCCTCCTGAGTATAGCTTAAGGGGGGGTGTTGGATTCATTTACCCAACATGCACACTTATTTGCTCAATTTTTGGCTATTTACCCACTATCCTAAGTTTAATTGACTTACTCGGCATCAGATGAGTACACTATGACATCATCATGAGCACACCCATTCCATCCTTTAGTCAAGGAGGCCAACTAGGCCTTCTCCTTCATTCAGGGAGGCTAATTGGGCTTCCTCCTTCAAACAAGGAGAATTTTTGTGGGGTGATCTGAGTGTCATAAATGCACCTAATTGCTAACTGATTGTTACAATCAGTTAACCTAAGTTGTGAAGGTGCCTCCATTCATTATTTGATTATTTCTGGTCATTATTTATGAACTAGAGCTAACACATGCGCCTACAACCACTTTTGATGACATGTTTACTTCAGTTAACTCCATTAGAGCTACTTGGAGTTATGGGTGTGCTACCTCCTTCAGTTGGACATGCAGTTACATGTGATGAGTCACTTTCAGTTATAATCAGTCATCTATTGCACTCCATTCAGTTAGGACTTAGTGTGAGAGTTAGTTATTGATTAGCTTGGTGGTTAACTATGTGTTCTGACTGTGGCTGACATTCAGTTAAGCTACACACATCCATGCAATTCGAATGATCTCCTTGAGTATTTGAATTGTCTTGAAATTCATGCACCTTGCATGACCATTGTATTGTATTACTTATTCTTTATTGATTAATACAGAGTTGCCACTCCTATTGCAACACCATTATGTCTTTTTCATGCTTAATTGTTTGAAATCTCTTATGAGACTGTGTTTTAGTCCCTAGATTACTGTGACAGATTAATAGAATGAAGGTAACTTAAATGTTGAATAACTCATGGATTGGATTAATGCTATGAATAAATATTTTGATTTTGAAGAAATTGAAGACAAGAAGAAAGTAAGATATGTAGCTACGAGAATGAAAGGACATGCAACCATCTGGTGGGATGAGCTCCAGATCCATCGAGAAAGAAGAGGTAAGTAAAAAATGAACTCTTAGGATAAGATTCTACGTAATATTAAGAGTCAGTTTATGCCTAAGGACTATCAATTGAATCTTATTAGACAATTACAGAACCTTAGATAGAAGGCCCTGACTGTAAGAGAATACACAGAAGAATTTTTTAGACTGGGTATTAGAGCTGGACACACACAGGGAGGTCTAGAAATAGTAGCTAGGTATATAAATGGATTAAGATATGATATATGAGATGAACTTAGTTTATTAAATCTGAAAACTATAGAAGATGCATATCAAGTAGCTTCAAAGGTAGAAGAGAAATTGTTAAGAAAACAGAACTAGAAAAACAGAGGAAATAATATAGTAAGAGGAAGAGGATCTCCTAGTAGTGGAGGTAGGACTTCCAAATATGGAGCTGAGGGTTCTAGCAGTCAGTCATCCCAGGGTGGAGGATTTAGAGGAGGCAGAGTAAGAGGTAGACACAGAGAGGTGAAGTGTTATTCTTGTGGAGATATTGGACATATGTCATGGAATTGTCCAAGAAATCAATCTTCAAATAAGAGAAATGTAAATGTTGTAGAGGCTCAAGAAGAGTCAAAAGAAGAAACATAGATGAATAACCATCCATAGGAAGGATAATTTATTATGTTGAAAAGATTTTTGATAAATCAGAGAAGCAAGTACATGAACCAACTCAAAGAAAAAGTTTGTTCAGAACAAGGTGTAAGTCACAAGGTAAGTGTTGTAAAATGGTTATTGACTGTGGTAGTATATATAATTTGGTTTCCACTGAGATGGTAGAGAAGTTGGGATTGAAGGGGATGAAACATCCCACTCCCTAGAAAGTATCCTGGTTGCAAAAAAGATACCATCTCTTGGTGAATGAGCATTGTAATGTGGAATTCCAGATTGGTACTTACAAAGACGAAGTATTATGTGACATAATGACTATGGATTTGTGCCATATATTCTTAGGGAGGCCATGGCAGTAAGACATAAAAGTTGTTCATGATGGGAGAAAAAATACTTATTCTCTGGAGAAGGATGGGAAGAGACATACTTTGTCACCCTTGGAAGATGAAGTAGTTCAAGAAGGTTCAGGATCAAACATTTTGTTGATGTCTGGAAAATAATTGTTGCAAGAAGTTTAGAAAGAGGAGGATCTACATTTTTCCTTTGTTGGTAGGCCAAAGGTAATTTTAACTTCTATGAATTTAGAAGATTTGTCTATTGAAGTTAAAACTTTGCTTGATGAGTGTGCTGACATTATTGTGGATGAGTTTCCAAGTGCTTTACCCCATGTACGAAGTATTAGTCATTATATTGACTTAATATCTGGTGTAAGTTTACCTAATAAAGAAACATATAGATTAACTCCTCAAGAAAATGAAGAAATCAAACAATAGGTACAGGATATATTGGAGAAAGGATTGGTAAAAGAAAGCTTGGGTCCTTGTGTAGTACCCACTGTACTTAGTCCAAATAAAGATGTTGGGTGGAGGATGTGCACTGAATCCAAGGAAATCAACAAGGTCACTATCAGGTATAGGTTCCCTTTACCCATAATTGATGATCTGATGGACTGTTTAAGTGGTTCAAAATATTTTTCCAAAATAGATTTGAAAAGTGGATATCATCAGATTAGGATAAGGGAAGGGGATGAATGGAAAACAACATCTAAAACTAATGATGGTTTGTATGAGTGGTTGGTGATGCCATTTGGGCTTATTAATGCACCTAGTACCTTCATGAGGTTGATGAATGAGGTTTTAAAATAATTTACTGGGAAGTTTGTGATAGTGTATCTAGATGAAATTCTGATTTGGGCTTACTAATGATGGTTTGTATGAGTGGTTAGTGATGCCATTTGGGCTTACTAATGAGCCTAGTACCTTCATGAGGTTGATGAATGAGGTTTTAAAATAATTTACTGGGAAGTTTGTGATATTGTATCTAGATGAAATTCTGATTTGGGCTTACTAATGATGGTTTGTATGAGTGGTTAGTGATGCCATTTGGGCTTACTAATGAGCCTAGTACCTTCATGAGGTTGATGAATGAGGTTTTAAAATAATTTACTGGGAATTTTGTGATAGTGTATCTAGATGACATTCTAATTTTCAATAAGAATATAGAGGAGCATTTAAGACATCTTAGGTTGGTGTTGAGAACTTTACAGAAAGAGAAGTTGCTGACAAATTTGAAGAAATGTAGTTTCCTGAAGAAAGAGTTAGTTTACTCTGGATTTGTAGTTTTAGAAGGACTAAAGATGGATCCTGATAAGGTATAAGCGATTTTAAATTGGCCAGTTCCAAAGAATGCTTATGAGGTAAGGAGTTTATATGGACTTGCTAGTTTCTATAGGAAGTTCATTAAGAATTTTAGTCAGATTTGTTTGCCTTTGATAGATACTTTCAGAGGAAGTAAACAACCTTTTAGATGGACAAAAGCAGCTGACATAAATTTTAAGTTGCTGAAGAAAAAGATAACTAAGAAGCCTATTTTAGCTTTGCCTAGTATTGACAAAGTGTTTCAAGTTGAAATATATGCTAGTGGAACAACAATGGGAGTAGTTTTTTGTCAAGAGCAGAGGTCAGTGGCATACTTTAGTGAAAAATTGAATGAAGCAAAACAGGAATATTCTTCATATGATAAAGAATTATATGTTGTTGTGCAGGATCTTAAGAAGTGGAGACATTATTTGATGCCTAAGGAATTTGTGTTGTATTATGATAATCATGCTTTGCAGTTCATAAACAGTCAGCCTAAATTAAACCAAAGACATATTAAGTGGGTAGAATTTTTGCAGAACTTTACCTTTGTTATCAAACATACAAGTGGTAAATCTAATAAAGTTGTTGATGCTTTGAGTAGGATAAATCTGTTAATACAAGAAGTTAAGTTCAGTACTTAGGGATTTGAAAAATTGATTGATATGTATAAGGAAGATTTAGATTTCAAGGATATCTATGCAGCCTGTGAAAATCCAGTTACCCATAACAGAAGCTAGTTGTTAGATTATATTTTGCAAGAAGGATTGTTGTCCAAGGATAGTAAATTGTGTATTCCAAGATGTTCAATGAGAGAAAATTTAAATCAGGAAAAGCGTAGTGGAGGTTTATCAGGACATTTTGGACAAGACAAGACTTTTTCTGTGGTGAGTAAATTTTATTTTTGGCCAAATATGCAACATGACGTGAAGAAATTTATTGAAAGATGCAGAATCTGTCAACATGCAAAAGGGAGAAGTCAGAACACAGGATTGTATCAACCCTTGCCTATTCCAGCTAGGCCTTGGGATTCTGTAAGCATGGATTTTGTTTTGGGTTTACCTAGAAATCAAAGAGATCATGATTAAATTTATGTTATGGTAGATATATTTTCCAAAACAGCTCATTTTATTGCATGTAAGAAGATTAATGATGCAACCAATATTGCTAATTTATTCTTTTCAGAAATTGTAAAATTACATGGGATTCGTTTGAGTATTGTGTCTAACAGAGATACAAATTTTGTTGGCCATTTCTGGAGAACTCTATGAAGAAATTGGGGACTAATATCAGTTTTAATTCTGCTTATCACCCTCAGACTGATGGCCAGATAGAAGTGGTAAATAGGAGCTTGGGAAACATACTACTATGTATGAACATCCAAAATAGTGGGACTTGACTCTTTCTCAGGCTGAGTTCGCATACAATGATTCACCCAACAAAAGTACATGCATGAGTCCTTTTCAAATTGTCTATGGGATGCATCCAAGAAGTGTATATGAACTTAGAGATTTTGGAAAATAGGAAAGGAGAAGTGCAGACGGTGAAGACTTTGCATTTAGCATGCATGATCTGTAGGAGAATATCAAGAAGAGATTACAGGAAAGTGCATAAAAATATAAACGGATGGAAGAATTGAAGAGAAGAGAAGTAAACTTTCAGGTTGGAGATTTAGTGATGGCCTATCTTAGAAAGGAAAGGTTCCCTAAAGGAACTTATAATAAATTAAAGCTTAAAAATATTGGACCTTGTAAATTTTTAAGGAAGTTTTCTGCAAATGCTTATGAGATTGAACTTCCTTCTGACCTTCAGATTTCACCAATTTTAAATGTATGAGATTTGTATCCTTTTAGATATGCAGGTATCTAGATAGATGGTATAACTTCAGATGGAGATGATTCAACTATAGATTGGTAAGGACAAATTCCACAGAAAGAGCAACCTCAGATTGAAGCCATCCTTGACAAAAGAATTCTTAGGAAGACCAGGAACAAAACCTTCTTTCAATACTTAGTCAAATGGAAGAATCAACCTACTGAAGATGCAGCCTGGATGACAGAACAAGAAATTTCCAAATACAATGTGCACCCTGAATACTTACTAAAGAATTATTTTCTTCCCCGGGAGTATGATGCAGGAGCATCCAGCTCAGATTTCTTTGGTTGATGAGTCATCCTTCCATGTAATCACTTCTAGAAGGATTGAGTTCGATGATTAGTGGATAGGATTAGTGTTAATTTGTAATAAGTGACAATTTTCCATTATTCTCCTTGAACATTGTGAGGAATTCTTCAAGGATAGATCTTTGTTGATATGATTTCTTTTATTAGGTGTCGAGCTCCAAGCTATTTGGATCCGACAGGTTTGCTGAGTGTTATAAGAAGAATTGAATGTAACATATAGGAGATGGTAGGTGAGTGCATAGAGGATAACAAAGAGAGTGAGGAGTGAAGAGCGCAGAGTCTGTGTGTAATTGTACTTTTGGTCCAATTGAATTAAAAACCGAGTTTACTCTGCAATTTATTGAGTGTTTATACCTTCGGTTCAATCTCTAGAAGTATTGGTTTGATTATCTATGTGTATAAGCCCACTTGATAGATAACCTCCAATTTTGTAGACCTGAAACGATAAGCTTCGAGTTGCATAGGGAATTGATCCTTTCAGTGATCAATTTGGCGAAGATTATAGAGAGTTTAAAGGGCATGTATCTTGAACAGATCCATGATTGTAGTCAATTTCACAATCAAAATATGTGCTCGAGATAATCCTAAACTAATCGTCCATACGATTGAAGATCGTAGGATGGATATTAGAGGCAGTCGAAGATTAACGACTAAGGTGGATTCCACTGGAAAAAGAGCATGGAAGATAAAGGAGGGCTCAGGTTGTGAAATTTAAAACCAATCGCTGGAAATCATATTGAGACCAACGACGAAGATCGATCATCAAAACAGATCGACTGTGCACAACGATTTCGTGGGGTGGAGTTGCGTGGTTCGGAAAACATTTGTTGTACGTAGAATTTTTATAAAATTTACTTTATTGAAATTAAAGTCCATCGTTTATTTAGTGGGGACACAGATTCGATGGTCCACAAGGACTCCGTTGATTTAACAAGCGGGTCCATTAACGTTTTGAATGGATGCATAATTTCGTTATTAAACGAAATTTATTAAGTGTTTGAGATCCAGAGGACAACATGGATGACAAGTCAGCTCTGTTTAGTTGTTGATTAGATCATGAAGATCGTATTGACTGGACCTGTTACTCTTACCTAACATCACATTTTTTATCCACAAATGAAAATTTCTAAATGTATCAAAAGTTTGAGATTTTGATTTTAATAAATAAACCCAGTACATCCTTATAAAGTCATCAATAAAAGTCATTAAATACTATTTTTACCATTTGTTGATGGAACATGCATGGGCCCACATCAATATGAATGAGTAAGTCCTAGTTTTCTAGAAGCTCAAAACATAGATTCATGAAAAGGTTGTTTACTGTGCTTGCCTAAAATACATGCGTCACATTGGGAAAGTTGTCTTAGAATAGTAAAAATCCCTTCAAATCCTTTTTGTTTCATAATTATGAGATTATCATAATTAATATGACCAAATCTAGAATTCCATAACAAGGTGTAAGATAAATTACTATTATGTTGAGCCAAATTTGCAAAATTTTGTGAATTGGATGAAGTACCATTCAACTTTAAAAGTTTGTTATCTTCCACTCCAGTCATTATAATCACATTATTATAACCTCTTCTAATCTCAATGATACCATCAAACATGTGTATTGAGTGAACTTGTTGTCTAATTTGCATAAGAGATATTAAATTTATCTTCAATTGTGGAATATTAAGAAAATTAGAAAGAATTAATCAACAAGTCTCGATAATTTAACTCTAATAAATACAATTCTTGAAGGTTTTAATTGAGACTTATATGTCAAATACACTACCCCATCAATTTGATCACTAAATGTCTCAAAAAAGTATTTTCTAATTGTCATATGGCATATGGCTCCAACATCTAATAACCAAATATCATTCCAAGAAATTGAAGTACTAAAAGCTTATTCAATTCCAAAATTACAATGTGTAACAACATAACGTGCAGATTTAGGAGGGTTACCTTTATCGTTTCCTTTATCTTGTATTTTCTCTTTCTTGTTAACAATTTTCTCCCAAGAAGTTCTACAATAACTGGCATTATGACCAGTTTTTCCACATTTATAACATTATTTCTCTCCTTGATTATATATTCCCCCCCTTTCCATTGTATTGTCCTCTTTGTCCTCTACATTGACCTCTTCTTCTATTTTCATCCTTTGCAAATTCTTCTTTTGATTTGTGTCCTTTCTATGCAAGACACAAAGTTTCTTCATTAGGATTAGACTCCTTCCCAAATGATTTCTCTCTCTGCAATTTCTTGAATAATTTTTTCAAAGGTCATAGCTTTCATATGGCCACTAGATTGAAGAGATTCTAAATAGTGAGTATAGGAAAGGTAGAGAGACTTAATAAATGCAGTAATTTGAATGCCAACTTTTACACTATTTGCATCAATATCATGGAAAATAGCTCTAATTTCATAAGCAAGCTTTATTGGATCATTATCTTTTAATTCTTAGTTAATTAATTTCATTAACAATTGTATGATTTCAAGCTCAAAATGTGAATCATACAAACCTTTTAGTTTCTTTAATTCTTCCCAAGCACTTTTGCTAGAAATTAAGTGTCTACTTACTTCTTCACTTACAGAGGCAATGATCAAGGCATAATCCTTCTTGTCCTTGTTTTCCATAATGCTAGATCTTTGGTATTAGTAGGTGGTACCAGTGCACTTTTATCCACTTCATTTATTGCATATCCATCTTTCTTATTGTTGAGGTGGCCTATAGGCCTTTTCCTATGTCATCATACATTAAATAAATATATTAAGTTAATCCTTAATGCATGATCAGTTGGAGCTGGTGAAACCGCTCCAACCATCTACAAAATGTATAAATACACAAAGTGATTATGAATAAAGTGGTTAAACGTTTTCACATCTTCTTTGTTGGTTACTGTGTATGTATTTCTTATTTGTCTTTGCTTGAATGTGATGTGAAAGCACAACTTTCAACATATGGCGTCATTTCCTTCCTCCAAGTGTTCTGGGTGACAGTAGTAGTGTTTTGGGGATGGTTCAAACCTGAATGAAAATAGGAATAAAAAGAGACCCTACAAGGAAATGAATGTTGACCGATGGTGACAATTATTCGACGAAAACTATACCTGGACAAGTGAAAAGATAAGTGATCAAACACACAGTTATTTGGTTACTTATAGTCATAGAAAGTAAAGATATTATAAAAATCTAAAGATCTATTTAACGAATGAAAAGATGAATCGAATGAATAATTCATTGAATATCTGTTGATCCATCATATGATTTTGTCTTGTTGAAATTCTTGGCTACGTTAGATGATAAACACAGTTCGGACATTATGTCTTAAACTATGTTACCAGAAACAAGAAACGGGAAACGGAACCAGAAACGAGAACGGTACGAGAAACGGAGTTCACAGGTTTCACATATAAGAAACGAGGAGAGAGAAAAACAATAGTACTGAAAGTTCCTAGAATTCTCATGAACAAAACTATTTTTTCATATATCCCTGTTTTCATATTTGGGTTTAAGACAATGGTTTTGCCAAATACCATATACCCCTGTTTAGAATTTTTTATTACTCAGGTTAATTTTAATCTCCAAACCCCAAAAAAACAAAAAGACAGCTACAAGTAGAGAGCAAGATCTGGAAGAAAGAATGTATTTTAACCTAAAAAAACCTTCAATCGCACTTCAAATGAACAAAATAAAAAATAAAATATAATGTGAATACAAATTTGACAATTCTTGCCTACTATTTCAGCAAGAATACAACAATAATATAAAAAAAATTAATTAAAACCATTATTTACAGTATAAATGTTGAAACGTTTATGAAACTTCTACACGTTGAAGTGCATAACCAGTAACATGCACAAGATATAAAAGATTACAGAGATATTTATTCACTCCTAAAAATATGGAAAAGCATAAAACTCGAAGTGAGGGACTTTCATAAACAGTAGTGTTTGGTATATGATACAACTGGCCACATATCCTTTTAATGGAAAGTATGGTGGCTAGTAACCTTTGTTTGGTATATGATACAACTGGCCACATATCCTTTTAATGGAAAGTATGGTGGCCAGTA
This sequence comes from Pseudotsuga menziesii, assembly GCA_001517045.1. Classification (NCBI taxonomy): domain Eukaryota; kingdom Viridiplantae; phylum Streptophyta; class Pinopsida; order Pinales; family Pinaceae; genus Pseudotsuga; species Pseudotsuga menziesii. The sequence continues at coordinate 476,087 of LPNX010196774.1, forward strand.
ACCTTTGATGAGGAAAATAATCCATTCGACTTGGGAGAAGTTTTAACTTTTAAATCTTAACAGTTTCTCCAGATCTAAACCAAAGTGAAGGACATATTTAGGAAAGACGTAACACTCTTGAGGTCGGAGCAAAAGCAAACGTCCTAGCTTTCCTTGTTTTGTTTATGCAGAGTGGGGAACCTTGTGTGACCACCTTATGGTTCCATGGTATATCAGTCTTGATGTACGTTTATAAGAAGACCTAATGAAATTGCATTTTCCAAACAAAAATGATGGGTGAATGTTTGCTAATTAACAAAATCTTAAAAATGATATGGAATTCAAGAGTTCTTTAATTTTTCTGTCCAGGCATACCAGTTCTTTCTTGTAGGAATATAGATACCAAATTCCCAAACAGTAAAGTCTTGCACATGCCTGACTAATAATTTGCAAACTAGTTGTCTCGATTCTTCAAAATAGTCTTCACTTTCACTACTCCAGCACTATTATCGGCTCTCCTATGTTTTTCGCTTTGACAGGATATCAACCGAAGTAGTTTACCCAGCACCCAATGAATCTTCAGTTGTTTCAGCAGCACCTGAGTTTACCGAGTATCCTATCAGCACCAGTATCTGTAGGGTAAGAAGCTGATACGGGGTTTATAAAGTGGTTTCTTGAGGACAGGGATACAGAAACAACAGGATCGGTGGTTCTCCATTTCCCTTGTTGTCTTTGATGGCCGCTATTACATATTTAGATCTCTATTCAGACACCTTCCTTTATTTCATGAGACATCACTCTATTAGCCCTACAGATTTACATCTCTATTCGGACACCTTCTGATATTTCATGAGACATCACTCTATTCGCCCTATCACCCAAATCATACTTAGCTGAAGGCAAAAGCATATAGAGTTCAGACACAGTTTGAGCTTTCAATGCACTACACCCGAGGTAGTCCGAGCCGTGGCAGGCAGCTGGAATTCTTGTTCAACACTCATCCTGTATTAATTTCGTATTTACGTTAATATGTGACTTGCCACCAACCAAAATCCTTAAGAAACGATCAGAAACCGATCACGCTCCTTGAGAAACGAAAATCGTTTCTGCCAAAATCGCTGCCCGAAACGATTCGTTTAGTAAGAAACGGTTTCTTTGTTTTAGAAACGGGAACGAGCGTAAAAAACGGCCGTTTTCGTTCCGTCCTCGTTTCTACTTCGTTTCTTCACAAAACCGCCAACCCCCGTCACGTTTCTGGTAACATAGGTCTTAAACAAGTTGATTATCATGCACAAATTCTAGAATTAAAATATGATTACAAAGGATTTGATGTTCGCCAACCTCCTTCCACAGTACTCGATTTATATAATTTCGGATTTCCTAATAATTAAATGTATGAGTACACACAATATGCATCGTATAGACACAGATTTGAAGTGGTTCGGGAATTTCGCTATATATATATAATGAAATATGAAAGAGGAATTAGTTGTTGTATAGTACTTTGGTGAAGCGGTCAAAGGAATTTTATACTTCAATATAGCCATGGCCCGAAGTTCTTATCGCGCTGATGAATCTCCTGGAATTGTTGCTCTCAGAAAGGACATGGTAATCAGGAAGAAAATGGCAAAGATATATAATTGAAGAGAAGACAAATTCCCAACATTGAGAAAATACAACAATTATCTTGAAGAGGTTGAGGATATGACATATACTTTGGTAGCCTGGATGTGGAAGCAATCAAAGCAAACGTTGGATAGTATAAGCTTCAGCATGCTGATCTCATTGCAATGAATGAGGCTAGAAAGGCGGAAGAATGCAGCAATGCTATGAGAGGCACAATTGCAGATACAACCGCTTATGCTCAGTAACAAGAGGAGGTTCAAGCAACATATTATCAACAGAGAAAAACGATGATTCCATATTAGTCCATGCGGGAGCCTGTACCAGTTTACGGTACAAAGCCACATCTGCCCATATACGAAGAAGGAAAAGAGAGGTTGATAAGTGCAGGAGGATGCAATCCATCTATCTTTCATTAAAGAGCACATCGAGCATTACTGGATACCCTTTTCATCTGATCGCCAATTCATGTACTCATTTCAAAAACAACAAACTAGCCAACTCATCAATCAACATCGAGGAACCGCCCAATTGCTCTTTTCATTCCAGAGATCGCAGACTGAAAAATATACATCTGATACTACTAAAAGTATGCCCGTTAGCACATTGTTATTTGACATAGTAAGATTCGCTTGTCAGTTATTTTATGTTATCATATTTTATATGGATGCACTTTTTGTATGAAATCAACATGAATGTTGGTCAGTCGGATATGAATTGGTTGAGGTGAGATGTTGAGAAGATGGAATTACAATTGTTTATATAGACCAAGATTTAATATATATATATAAGTGTGAGTCAATTCTATGTTGCTATAAGTGAGTCTTCTTAAATTTTTGAAGTCAAGAGGGGGTTAAACATGAGTCTCTTTTGAGGTAGGTGATTCCCTCCATTTTATGTAAATTAAGCTGGTCTCTAGCCAACCATTTTCAGTCGAGTCGAGTCATTGTCAAAGTACAAGCAAGTACAAGCAGTTGGTTTCGACCACGATCAACAACCGAGCATACATATTTTAACTTGCAAGCATTTTAAAAGATGACAATTACATTCAAGCATATATGTTACACCTACACAGAAAAGTGCTCCAATGATACATGATGGCAATGTGCTTAAACCCCCCAATATCGAAATGTTGAAATTGTTCTTGGGTTGTGACCTCAAAAAGCCAGAATATAGAGAGATGGTGTGGAATGTCGAAGAGCCAAAATGCCTGCATTCCTGAGCCGATGGAGATCATTAGTACCGTCTTGATGAGCTAGGGTGAGGATGTAAACCAAAGACCTTGTTGCATAAGAGGAAAGTCGAATGCCATTGTGAGAGGGTGAGACTTCGATGGCCTACTACCAAATTGAAGATGGAGGCTTAAGAGTAATGAGTCATAGTAGAACCTTGTACATTTGTTTCTTCCTATCAAGCTAGTGGCTGTTGAGGTTGAGTTACCTATGCAGACCGGTATGTATGGTCGATGCACTATGAGGACTACTTTTGTAGGAGAAGAGACCCAAGATTTTGATGCATATTTCTTTGTTCTCTTCAGGACCAAGACATGTTTTTTTGGTGGGGGATATGTTGAGGTGGCTGATAAGCCTTTTCCTATGTCATCATACATTAAACAAATATATTAAGTTAATCCTTAATGCATGATAAGTTGGAGCGGGTGTAACCGTTCCAACCATCTACAAAATGTGTAAATACACCAACTGATTATAAATAAAGTGGTTAAAAGTTTTCCCATATTCTTTGTTGGTTGGAGCGGGTGTAACTGTTCCAACCATCTACAAAATGTGTAAATACACCAACTGATTATAAATAAAGTGGTTAAAAGTTTTCCCATATTCTTTGTTGGTTACTGTGTATGTATTTATTATCTGTCTCTGCTTGAATGTGATGTAAAGGCACAACTTTCAACAACTACCCGCTACCAAGAAAACGCAATCAACATAGTTAAAAAATTAAGTCATATGAGAATCAGAGGCGTTGCTCTTGGGGTAGACCAAGACGAAAGTACCAACTATATCTTCTATAAGGGATGTTTCATTGGCATATCCCTTTGCCACTGAATTCGCTCCTCCTCCGCTTGTAGAATAGTAATTCTGCTGCAACGCCTTCACCATTCCCGCCCTACAGGTTGCACCCAAACACTGCAATGATGTAGAAAACCGCTCGATTCGGAGTCACCTTTCGAGCAACAAACAACCCAAATGTGAAGGAGGGATTTATATGTCCACCTGCACCAATATTATATACATTTATGGGATCAAACTTCGAGGAATTCAACAAGAAAAAGAATAAAAAAGAGGATATAATAAGATAATATGGCCACGTAAAATTCCAATGATACAATACACGTGGATGAATATCATTCTGCTGAAGGAAAAGGCTATACCTAGAGATCCTATCCCTTCACACGGATTCTTCGCGTTAACATGCACGATGATGGTTCCAACTGCAACATATAGAAACAAGAAAGTGGCTACGAACTTGGCTGTAATGGATATGTAGAACGAGCATAGATAGATTCATTTCTATTGAAAAGCAGAGCAGGAGGGGGGTCTTCAAACTCGGCCTTCCCGACCTTTCCTAATCATCCTTCGTTCTCCGTACTTAAAATATATGAACCCTACTGCACTCTATTATTTCTCTATTATGATACTCAACCAATGCATGAATAAATGATCAGAATTACTCTATTTATAGTTCAAAAGACTTCAGTTATCATGAAAAATATCTGATAGTAACCAGAGATCCACGGACATCCATGACATCTCTTCAGATTGCGACTGGATACAATCTGAAGAGAGGGAGCACAGGTCCAGGCCATCAATAAAGATATGTTTTGGGTAAGTTGCACAGGAGTGAATGTCCAATAGAGAAGGTTGCCCAATCTGAAATTATTGTAAGATGTCGCACCTCGGACATTCTATAAAGAAAACACAACACCCACTATACAACATGGATTATTTCATGGTAGTGGCATCTTGTTATGCTTAAATAAATTGGTATCTTTGGTTGGTTAAAGAAACTGGTAAAATTTATTTTTGTTTTTTTGTTTATTAAATAGTATTTGTTTTGTGTTTATATTCACTCTAACAATCTGGCATGAATAATGGATATCCTTTGTTTAACATACAACTATCTTTACAAAAATAAGTGGTTGGTTGTGGTTGGTTAGATTAGTAGAGTTGAAACTTGTTAATGGTTATCACTAATTACTTTGTTACATAACATTTAATATTTTATAGTTTGGGGTGTGTATCTAGTTCTGATGAAATGGTTAGCACTCGATATATTTATGTTGTTGCAGAGATTACAGTTTGGGGTGTGCATTCAGTTATAATGAAAGTAAGATATGTTAACAACTTAAAATATGTTAAGGTTGCACGACTTAAGCTTTCAATCTCCTTGGGATGATTAAAATATGATATGATCGTATGACTTAAAGCTTTTAATCACCTCAGGGTGCTACACTCCTGTCACCTGTGGTATTTAAGAATAAAGTTTGAGCACAGTTAGCTCGTTCAAGGGAAAACTGCAAAGATATTAATTAAAATTGCCCCAAAACTCCACCATAATGTCCTATCTTAAATGCACCAACAGAATGCTAAATAAAAATTTCACTGACCAAACGCCTTGAAGCTAACCTCACCGAACTAGCGAGGAAATACAAGTCAATGCTGCCTCAAGGCCGCTATCTTGAGATTCAACACACCTCACAAATCTATTGAAGCTTAATAGAATTAGTTACTGAATTGTATAATTTTTTTTGGAAAAGGTTTATCTAAAATCTCAAATTTTTTTCATAGAGAAAATCATAACCAATTCTCTTTCCCTCCATAAAAGCAAAAAAATCAGTTTCTAATAAGAAAATACTAATTAAAAAAACATAAAATAGATATGTATAGTTTTAAGAAATATTCTTAAACTTTCCTAAATTATGTTTGAGACAATTTCTAATTTCATCTTAAAAATCGTCTAAAAAAAATTGTCTTACACATTTTAAAAATATATCTGAGACAATTTCTAATTTTATCCTTAAAAACTGTCTTAAATAATGTCTTAAAATTTCCTAAAATATATAAAAGCAATTTAAACTAAAAAAAGACGAAATGCTAATTTTGTCTTAAAAAACGTCTTAAACATCCCCAAACATCCCCAAGGTGTAGTAGTGTTTGAGTTACAGTGTGACTTGGTGCTATTGCATATATCCAATTCCGTTGACATGAAAATTTAAAATAAGGATATGGTGACAATTTAAAGGATATGGGTGCATTGTCACTTGGTGTTGTTGCATCATTCCAATTCCATCCACTTGAAAATTTGAAATAAGTTATAATGGTATGGGTACTTGGTTTAATGTTTTGTTTTTTAAGAATCTAAGAAAATGGTTAAGAATGTCTTGAGAAAAATAAAAAAATAAAAGTAAATGTGAAATTAAGAAATTTTTAAGTGTTGAATGCTTTCGTTTTTAATAATCTAAGGAAATGGTTAAGAATGTCGTGAGAAAAAAAGGAATAAGAAAAAGAAGAGCAAATTGTAAAGATTACAATTTTTGTATCAAGGTTTTCCAATGAATCTCAACATTTCTTAGTGGAACATTTCTAAATGAAACAAAGTCGGAGCATACAATGCATGAGTTTTTGAACGTTTGAAAATAATGAACTAAAATGAACCCTTCGTCGTTAGCCAAACCTTTGAACTAAACAGATTTTGGCCCTAAATAACTCCATAATGATCGACTACCAATTGTGTCTTTTGAGAAAAGAAGAATTACTCAGAAACCCTAAGCATCCAAAATCCAAAATGACGATAGGCTTATGGTTTATGATTTAGTGGTCAACAACTAGACAAGTATTCCCCAAAAGGGCTTGGCTTATGGCTTGAGGAATCAACGATGAGGAATGAAACAGTGATTCCCAAAACGTTTGATGAGAATTTCTTATGAAGCAAGGAAATAAATTATAGGCTATCATATTGTGTATTGTCGTGATGGGAAAGCTTGGAAGAATCTTGGATGTGGATGGAGGGGGAGAAGAGAGAGTGGTTGGTCAACTTGAGTTACTCAGTAGTAAGAATTTATTGTTTATTTACTTTTGAAGTTGCTACATAATACTTTTGGGAAACCCTACCCTTTTCTTCGACGAGTTAACTTTGACCAAAATACTTGCAACAAGGTTTTACAGCGACCGACTTTTACTACGACCGAATTTTATAGTGACAAACTTTTACTGCGACTGAATTTTACTGCGGCAGACAGGTCTTCACACTTAACTGCGACATAATTCACTGTGATAGGACTCAACTTATACTTTTCGTCGACACACCTTTTACGTACTTTTATCTCGACAAAATTTTACCTCAACAGACACCCACTTGACTTCGACGAGATTTTACCGCGACACACATTTAGCTATGACCAACTCCCACTTTATAAAAGGAGATTTCTTTGTCTATTAACTTATAATATGAAAAACACTTTTTACCGCTCTGTAACTTGGTATAAACCTCGACACAACTTTATTGTGACAAGCTCACAATATCATATAACCAAAATATTAAATAAGACTTATGTTGAGCACTCTAAGGTTAAAACTTAAACTTTTACACGGTGAAATATTTGTGGATTCTTTATGTCTTTCACAAATGCTAAATGTAAACAACATTCACACAAGTAATTCTGGAGAAGATGTGCGGCATAAATAAGACATGCATTCAACCATAAAAATATAGGTGTATATATTATCATAACATAACATGAGAACTACAAACGCATTTACATACTCGGAAATTTACTTGGATGATTCACCTTTTATAGAGCTTGGGCTCTCAACACATTCCAAAAACATGAGCTTGAGCTCTCGAACTATTCTCAAAGTTTTTGTTCTTCTCCTTTCTCTATTACTCTGTTCTTCTCCAGATTACTTTGTTTTTCATTCTTCTTCTTCTACATATACAAAGACTAAATTTTGCTTCTCTTGGAAGCTACCGACCGACTAACATTAAAGGCTGTAATTAATTTCTACCTAAAAAAATTACTTCATAAATATGATTCGACTGCTTAAATATGGTGAGACATGAACTCCACAACTTGACAGACACGTTGGTAAAAAACTAGACATAGACTATCGTGATATAAATATACCACTTTCAAATTGATGGACTTCAATGCACAGCAAAAAATTCATAAACCCCAAATCAGTCATTTCAAATTCACTTTCCATGACTGTTCTAAAATCCTTTATGCCAAAATTACTAGTAAATATTAAATCATCTACATGCAGGTAGACAATTAACATGTTACCTTGCTCATCAACTTTGGTGTACATTGTCGGTTCACTTTCACTTCTTTTAAATCCATTTTGGGTGAGATAGGAATCAATGCAACTACACCAAGCTCTAAGAGCTTGCTTCAAACTATAGAGCACCTTTTTTAGACTGTATAATTTGTGCTCTTGTCCTGGAACTTCATAGCCTTGTGGTTGTTCCACATACACTTCCTCCTCCAAATAAACATTCAAAAATGTCGATTCAACATCCATTTAATAAACATGCCATTTGTTTTGTGCAACAATGGCCAAAATTGTTTTGATTTTGTCCATCCGTGCGACAGGTGAAAATGTTTCATTGTAGTCTATGTCAGGTTGTTGTGTGAACCCTCTTGCGACCATTCTTTCCTTATGCTTATGCATTTTCCCCTCAACATCTTGCTTAGTCTTGTAAATCCATTTTATATTATTTACATCCTTATCTTTTGGTACATCTACCAAATCCCATGTTTGGTTTTTCTCAATGCATTCTATCTCTTCATCCATGGCTTGTGCCCATACTTCATCTTCGAAAACTTCCTCAAATGTTAGAGGATCATCTATTTGAGAAAATAATGCAAAAATAGAGAATGAATTTGGTGTACCATCTTCATATATCTCACGCAGACTTCTTTCCTTTATTGGATCTGTCGATGTCGATATCGTCAAACTGCTTGATGGAGTTTGTTGACCTCTTGGTGTGCTTGTCGGCGTAGCTTGAGCTTTGACTTGTGTCAAAGTTCCCTATGTTGAAACATGTCATGCTGTCCTGGGAATTGATGGTGTTGCGACGTTTTGTCTTACATGTGGTGTTTGAACCACTTCCTCCATCATATAATCATGCTTGACAGTCGACACAATCTTGACATTCTTCTCGACATTTCCATCCCATGATTCCTTCTCAATAAGTTGAACATCACGAATGATGATTACTTTCCTTGTGGCAATGTCATACAACTTATATGATTTTGTGTCTTTATAGTGACTAACAAAAATACATTTATGTCCCTTATTGTCTAGTTTGTTTCTGAGTTCATCTAGAACATGAGCATATGCAACACACCAAAAAACTTTTAAATGAGAAACATTGTGATTCATACCTATCCATGCTTCTCGAGGGACTTTGTTCTTCATGCTCTCTGTCAGACACTAGTTCATAATATATATGTCAAAATTCTAAATCCTTGATGGCATGTGAATTCCATAAACAAGCTAAGAATCTAAGCACACAATTAACCTCACTGGGAATTGCATAGAATCAACATAAGGAGAGAAGAAGAGGAATTAATGAACACATATTAATGAATGATCAATAAATGATAATTGATATTATTACAATGGTAATACATCCTTATAAAGGATATTTGAGTTGATGGAAGACAACTCATTGCTAGTTCATAAATTAGACTTACCAAATATGATAAACCCACATACGTGGTTAAAGCACTTCCCAAATCAGTCAAGAACCTCACGAATTAGCAAAAGAATGAGTGAGTTGTCAAGAGTGATGGAAAAAAAATTTAATCCTAGAAAATGGAGAGAAAGTCATGAAGGATGGGTTGGCAACAAAGGAACCCAGTTTCCCAGTTAACTAGCTTTACCTTATCCATATAAAAGCAGGATAAAGCATAATAAAGTAGAATCTACAGTAAAGTGCAGTTACCAATTCTGGGTGTCCATAAAGTGGTCAAGATCAACCTAGAATCAGAAATAAATCATTCCTCGGGTATAGATGGCATGTGTTGACTTTAAGGTGCAAGTGGATGCCAACTAATTAAGCTAGTGGGTAGATAATTAATCAAATAATGATTAATTATTTTATCCTAAGTATTGAGTGGGTTTAATATATTCCAACACCCCCCTTTAAGTTTGACTTTATGATGGTATGTCAAAAATATAGATGCATATGGATGCATATAGGGCCCATCAACAAGGCTATGGTAACCCTTTAACAATTATTATGTCCAAAAAGCCGAGGAAAGAGGAAAAACCACATGGAGAAAATACTCCCTCAAGATAGGACATGAGAAGAAAACCAAAAATGTTGTTGATGCTGCTCCAAACTAAATGTTGATGTCTGGAGGAATCTTCTTCTTGGGAAGAAGAGAAATCTGCTCACCTGGATCAAGGACAGTTGTAGGATGGAAACTAGGACCATGTAGAACAACTGATATCCAATGATGTGAAATCTCTTGAGAGTTGTAATCAGCTCCAAGATGATGTAATGAATTGAACTTCAAACCAATAGAGATGAAATTAGCTCCAAATAAGTGACATAAGAGTCCAAGCGAATGTATGAGGTCTCCAACTTCATTTACACGGAGAGGATGTGTGCAAGTGATCATGTAGGAACATAGAGAAGGCATAGGATCAAAGAGTGTGAATGCATGGGCTCCAAGGGTTGATCTAGATTCCAAAGAATCCAAAAGAACACATATAAGCATATCAGTAGGCTCACAGGAATAGACTGATAATGAATCCTCTATAGTAGAATTATGAAAGGAGGAATGAAGGAGATGCTCAAAATATTCAAGGAGGCTCTGAGTATTGATGCCAAGAAAAAAGGAGGAGATGCATAAGCATGTGAGATCAAGTAAGGTAAGTGGAAAGACATTAATAGGAATTTATATGGCTAATCAAACATCCTGGAAGTCATTGGGTTGCACACCATCAATGAGAGATTTATGCACAAAGTGTGAAGGATCTGGCACATATATCTCATAATCTAAGATAGAAGACATATAGAACAATGAATGTGTGAGTGAATAATAATCAATAACAATAGCAGCTCCATCTGTCACTTATTTTGCATCATCAGTATCTTCAAGAGACATAGAAAAAGATTGTTCTTCAATATTTTCTTCTTAATTGAAGGATGAAGCATTCGAATCAAAGAGGGTAGCAGCAGTATGAACTGTATGAGAAACTTCTTCATTATAAATAACTTCATTAGAGAATGCAGAGTCTAATACATCTTGAGAGAGAGAACATGAGGAGATGTTGGGTTCGCTCCATGCTTCATCTTCTACTTCTTGCACTCCAAAATCTTTTTCCAAAATTTTCCAAAGCTCAAATGGATATTCAGAAGAATCTATGAGATGATGTATATTTGGAGACATTGCCAAGCACACGATTCCATAAGATCTATCACACATATTCAGCCAGTCAATATTCTCTTCATAAGACTCAGGTTCGCTGAAAGCACCAATGGAGACATCAAAGAGACATTGCCTCTTCAAGTACACACTCATCTTTGGCTTCCAATCAACATAGTTGAAAGGAGATAGTAGAAGAACTTTTGAATCCATATTAAAGTTGTTGCACCTCCAAATAAACCTGCAAATATGAAAGGAGAATTTATTGATAAGCTCCCAAATCTCTGATATCATGTTAGAATTCTCAAGCCTTGATGGCAACATGAATTCCATAAATAAGCTAAGAATCTAAGCACATCGTTAACCTCACTGGGAATTGCAGAGAATCAACATAAGGAGAGAAGAAGAGGAATTAATGAACACACATTAATGAATGATCAAAAAATGATAATTGATATTATTACAATGGTAATACATCCTTATAAAGGATATTTGAGTTGATGGAAGACAACTCATTTCTAGCTCATACATCAGACTTACCAAATATGATAACCCCCATAGGTGGCTAAAGCACTTCCCAAACCAGTCAAGGACCTCATGAATTAGAAAAGCATGAGTGAGCTGTCAAGAGTGATGGAAAAACATGCTAATCCTAGAAAATGGAGAAAAAGTCATGAAGGATGGGTTGGCAACAAAGGAACCTAGTTTCCTAGTTAACTAGCTTTACCTCATCCACAAAAAAGCAGGATAAAGCAGAATAAAGCAGAATCTGCAGTAAAGCGCAGTTACCAATTCTGGATGTCCATAAAGTGGTCAAGATCAACCCATAAGCATAAATAAATCATTCCCTGGGTATAGATAGCATGTGTTGACTTTAAGGTGCAAGTGGATGCCAACTAATTAAGCTAGTGGGTAGATAATTAATCAAATGATGATTAATTATTTTATTCTAAGTATTGAGTGGGTTTAGTATATTCCAACAATATAGAATAGTTACAACTTCCTCATCCCAATATTCATTTGACAAATGCTTGGTCATCAACATTATGGATGCCATCTCCATAATGGTTATGTTCTTTCTCTCTATGACATCGTTCTGCTGAGGTGTATACCCCGCAGTGAATTACTTGTGTATTCCATGGGTTTTGCAAAAATTTACGAATTCATTCGAGAGATATTCATCGCCTCTGTCCATCCTTAATATTTTGATGTTGTATCCACTTACTTCTCCACAAGTTCCTTGAACTACTGAAAACATTTAAATGCATCAGACTAATGTTTTAGGAAATATACTCGTGTTTTACTTGTGAAGTCATTAATAAAAGTAAGAAATTAATTGCAACCTCCTATGGATGGTGTCTGCATTGGGCCACAAATATCAAATTGCACAATATCAAGTTGTGTGTGTGCTTTGTGTGACTCTCTAACTGGAAAAGTCTCTCTACGTTGCTTGCCATGAATGCAACCTTCACAAACCCACTTTGGTTTATCGATCAATGGAAATTATTTCCCCATATTCTTCGTGTTCAGTAGCTTCATCCCACCAAAATTCAGATTTCCAAATCTGAAATGCCACAGTCAAGGCTCATCCTGAACCTCTAATTGAAATGTTGTTTGAATTTCAGCACTATCCTTTTCTTCCTTGTCGCAGTGCTTGTCTGCATCTTTGTTTTCTTCCTTGAATGCAGCTCCTGAATTTTCCTTTTCTTTCATGTCTGGGATTATCCTCAAAGGAAACAAGTGATTGCTTGTCATTGGTACATTTTATATTAGTTGGTTGCTTGGACGTAAGTCTTTAATCACACAATGATTGCCTTCCATGTAGACTCTATAACCTTTTTGTATCAGCTGTCCAATGCTCATGAAATTGTGTTTCAAACCTTCAACATAATAAACATCACGCATATCCTTTTGCTTCCCATGTTTGTTTAGAATTCCAACAATACCTTTTCCCAAAATAGTGACTTGGATATTATTTCCAAGTGTGACATTAGTTTGAACTGGTTTATCTAAACTGGAAAAAAAAATTAAATTACTGGTCATATGATTGCTACAACCTGAATCTAAATAGCATATTTCACATGGAATTTCTTAGACAACATTGCATTCAATTGGTAATGCACATGCCAGAAAAATTGTGTTGGTCGAAGTGCTAGTGTTGCTCGACTGGTTTTGACCTTGCTTTCCTTGGTCATATTGCTTCTTCCTGCATTCATATGCAAAATGTTCAAATTTCTTGCAATAATTATATTGTATTTTTTATTTATCAAACATGTGACCACTTGGCTGACTGGGGTTCTGATTTTGTCCTCTACCAACGACACTTGCAAGACTGTTGTTGTGTCCTCATTTAGAAAAACTTATTCCGCTGCCTCTAAAATTAGTTCTCCCCCTGGCTCTTCCACGACTTATAGATGACTATGCAGCAAATACACCTTCTAATGATGTATTTGATCTACTGATTCTATGTTCATGATTGACAAGTGAGGCTTGTAACTCATCAATGGTAAACTGGGTCAGGTCTTTGTTTTCTTTGAAGGTCACTATCAAGGATTCAGACTTTGGGGAAGACTTATAAGAAATTTTTCAACAACCCTTCTGTCTTGTATATTTTCTCCATGAGATTTTAGTTGATTTATCATACCAATGAATCTAGTGTAAAATAATTCCACTTACTCTATATCTTTCATTGACAGAGATTCAAAATATATTATAAAAATTCACAGTTTAGAAGTCTTTACCTTGTCCAAGCCTTGACAAGCGGTTTCCAATGTATCACGTGCCTCTTTAGCGGTCTTTGTTGCTGCTACTGTTGGGAGTATGCTTTCATGCATGGCTTGATGTCTGTAGAACAAAGCCTTTCCATATTTCTTTCTTTTTTCCCTCAAGGAATCCTTCTCAGCTTGTGTGAGATTATTATATGTCGTTTGATCTATTGGTTCTGTTGATTTCCTTAGGTCCACAAGATGCCCACAAGTATGGCCACACTTCTTCTAATTGTGCTCATTTCTACAAGTAAACCCCATAATATGGGTGGCTTGGGATCACGTTCAGCTCACCATGGAATCAAGTCTACCATTCGCCCATGCCTGTAAGAAACTCACTTCATTTTCCATTCTCATGCCCTAGGAAATTTCTTGTCGTTTCTCTACAGTCCACACTGGATCCATCTTATGGCTCATGTGACGCACCCATCATCTTGCCTAAGTATTTCCATACCATCTTGTTGTCTACCGATAAGCCAAGAATAGGAGTTCCCATTGGGAACTAAAACCAAGGTCGGGACATAAGGGTTACTAACATAACAACATTTTTTCCATAATGGGTTGTAGAAGCATCTATTGGAACAATATTTCCATATTATTAATAAAACATTTGGGATGAGTAACACTATTGTGTAGTCCTTGTTTCTCGATTTTATTTTACAAATAGGAAATTATAGTGATTTTGAAAGGAAAAACAAGTCATTGGATAAATATCTATGTATATATAATAGGATTCTAGACCTTCAACATATATAGAGGTATCTGAGCAAGTTGGATAATAGAGAAAACAAATTGCAAATGAGAAAACAAGTTGTCAAGACACCACCTAACATGCCTCTCATCATACAAGTTATGTTGAAAGGTAGTGGCACAGAAATTACCATGAAATATTTGTTGAAAGGAAGAGAGTAACAAATACTAGAAGTGAGTTTTAATTTTCAAACTCTATTTCTAATTCCTAGGTTACTAGTTCTTAACATTAGGGAAACCCATGTTTTACAAAAATAGGAGGCTAAGTTGCAAGTGTTTTGTAGTAGTGGTTAGAAATAAATATCATTTGGGTAAATTTCATATCATTATCCATACAAGTGATATCCATATAACTAACTATTTTTCATCCTATGCACGTTAAGGTACACATTCTACATGTGTTTGTGAATGGAAGTTTACATGGTTTTGAGTAATAGTGCCTATGGCTCTCAGCATTTTTCAAAAATGAAGTTAGGAGATTGAGACATCCTCTCTAAAAGAATATTGAATCCACCCAATAATTCTTGTAACATGCTTTAACATCCTTTCTGAAAGTATCTTACATTCAACAATGTATGTGATATTTGAAACTTTTTTTGTTGGGTTTCCAAGAGACTCCCAAGTAAGAAGACAATGTCCAACTGTGATGCAATGTTAATGCTTGAACTAGCTCCAAGTCCTTGAATATGGGACCCTCTTTTTTATTTCTAACTTAATCATCGTCCACTTTTATTTTGAAAAACCTTGTTGCTAAGTTCTTTATTTCCTTTTATTTGATTGTCGTGATGCTTTGTTAATGAAAGGGTTGACTAAGAATTTTATGTGCTTCAAGGTTTGAAGGAATTCCTGGATATCATTCACTCTCCCATCTCTAGTTATCTCAATAATCACTTATTTTTTGCTTCTTTTTCCTTTTGGAATTAATTTATAGCCTACAATGCATCCATGATAGCAACAAACATGTTCAAGGTTAGCAATAAATATTAATAGACACTCTTGTCTAAGTGCCTCAATGTTGGATTAAACCAATGGGGAAAATTTCTCAATAATAAAATATCTTAAGGAAAACTAGGGAGGTTTTAGGTGACCATTCATGTTCTTGCTTTGAGAAAGAAAATAGTGGCTACATGGCTCGGGCTGGAAAACACCAAAAATTGGCATCACACAGTTTTTCGTAGGGTAAAGATCCGTCTTAGGATGATTCATGAGTCAAAGAAAGGAAAAAAAACATTTTCTTGATGAAAACACACATCACATTATCAAGTAAAAGTTAAGGATCCATATGGAAATCAAGACTAAAGATAGAAGAGTGAGGCTTTTCTACAACAATTTCCAAGGGTGGAGTATATATAAATGAATGTCAATAGAAAAGGGTTAGTTATCCAATTTCTCTAAGAAATAAGAGAAAAAATGCATAAGCATAAAAATAAAACTCCACTTCACCCAAAACCTTGTTACAAACTCAACCTAAAAAATGGGCTATCATAATCACCTCCCACCTTAGTGTAGGCTAGTGGAAAGTGTTATGGAATCCATTCAAAATAAGGAGTGGTGAACCTCTTGTTTTCCATGGTGATGGTGAATTCATTTGTCACAATTCCAAGGTCTTGTTTTAGTTGTAACAATGACCAAAATATTCTAGAGCACATGAGTGGGCCTAATGGTTAAGAACATGTGTTATCTCCTTGGAGATCACATGTTCAAAACTGGCGGGGGATAGGGTTGCTCATTGGCTTGTTGTGACAAGGCTTGAAGGGTAGGAAACCCCTGGGATATATTCTCACCTCGAAGGGCTTCGGGACTTCTTGACCCTTGCTAAGTCACAAGTTATTGGTATATCTGGCTTGCAGGTTGTTGGATATACTCTTGAGAAGTTGTTTTTCCCATGGTTAAAAAAAACAATGACAAAAAGATTGTGCCCCTTTTAGCCTTTTATAACGTATTCAAAAGGTGTGTGGACTAAAAAAACATAGATGTGAAGCATCTTAATTAAAAAGTTTGTTTTTGGCTCCAATGGTAATCAAATTTTGTGCAATGTGATGTATCACATCACTTTGAGATTTGGAGGTTGGTACTTTGTGTACAAGGAAGTTCTTGACCCATGTGACATATCGCAAGTCTCATCCTTCACAAGGCCATGTATCATTACTTTTTTCATCATTTAAGTAGTGCCAATGCAACATGTCGCATCATCACAAATTTGTTAAGATGTGACATATCGCAAGATGCAACATTTGGGAAATGAAATTCACAAAACTCTTTACGATGAGGGGAATCTTTACAAAAATTCAATAAAGACTATTCTTTTGAATTCAAAGCCTATGTATCGCTTGTTACAAAAATTTGAAACTTGCAATGTATCACATGATACAAAGACTTCAATCTGTGATAAAGGAAAGGATCCATTCATGGTTGTGTTTATTTCACATGAAACCAAGTTTTGGGACTCGTTGATACATCATTAAGAACAAGTGTTTTCAAAATTGTAATACAAATGCAGGAATAAGGAGTCAAATGATCATGTTGTATCATAATTAAATAAACTCTTGGATTCCATGATGCATTTCATGAAACAACTTTTATGGACCTACGATACATAAGAAGGATACAAAAATTAAGGTTGCAATGCATTATAGAAAATAAACTTTGAAACTCCAAGATGCAAAAGAAAAAAAAACTTTGAATGCAATTTAGGTTTGAAAATATCATTCTCAAAGGTCTCTAAAGACATCGTTTCACCAATACATTCAAAGGACTGGAATTCAAGGAGGTAAAAGAAAACAATTAGACAAAATCCCCCCCGACAAGTATTTTATATGCTACAAGAAAAATTCTAGAGGAGAGGGGGGGTTGTTACTAGTTCAAAAATTGGAGACATAATGGAAGGACCATAGATATTTAGATAAGTTGATAGAAAACACAAGTTACTAGGTAGTTCCACAACAACTACCTTTCTAAATAAACTTACCTTCATGCTGTCTAAGTTCCCACTAGAACTTGTCCTTTTGAAACTATCTCGTGAGAGTCCATTATCAACATTGAGTAGCTCACTAGTGAAGGCCACAAGGCCAAGTTTATGGAATTGATTATCTGGTTTTAGCTCATTGATAGATGCCAACATGATAGTACCACATAGTTCTTACAAATAAGGAATAGGTGATATTTTTCTTAGGTTGTTTATTTATATTCTATTGGTGTTGCTTCATGACCAGCAAGTCTCCATAGCCTCAATGGAGTCACCCCAATATCACAAGCCTTTATATATTTACATTGAATGTCCATAGCCTCGATAGAGATATCAACATATCCCACATGATTCAAAATTCCTTTCCCATTCCTTTACCTTTTGGTTTCACTTTATGCCAGTTGTGGATGGGGGAAGCTCAATAATCCTTTAAAGGTGTGTAGGATAATACATGATATTCAAGAACCAATTAATCTATGCCGGAGTAATGGTAGGTATTTCCCTTATATGCATAACTTTGAGCATAAATTGCAATACTCTTAGTAAAACATTAGTCATCCTTATTGTGAGTATACGGGACCCTAGGGGTATCTAGAAAGCTAATCAAAAGTTGAGTTTTAAATTGCTCACGATTTCTCATATATCCAAGTTGAGTTCCATTGTTGAGATGATCATTTAGATATTTAACCAAAGTTTCAATCAAATAATTATGAATCTGTGATTAGTCTATTGGCATCATGATAGATTTCCATAGTTATCAATAACCATGCATAGGGATTCCAAGAAGTATATGATATTTTTATGCAAGCTCCATTAGTTTTGAGGAGAAGAAAAAATGAAAGTATTCCTAAGTGTACAAAAATAACCAATCTAAAAAGAGAATTATGAGAAATCCAAAGTAAAAATAGTAATCAAAACCATGGAAAACCTAATTGAAAGCAAAAGAAAGAAAACAAATCATCAAATAAAATCACAAAACAAGTGAGAAAGAAATTTGTATTTATGTAGAGGCTAACTACTCAGGAATAAGCTAACAAAAGGACCTCTTTTGAACTTGGCCATTGACAAGAAGGAGGTTTACTTCCCCTTTTAGATTTTGCAGTTTATACATGTGTAAACTAAGCTTCTTGACCACTTGGAAAGGACCAAGCCATAATGGTTAAAATTTAGTATCCTTTCATTTATATTTTTGTGGCTTATCCTATCTAAAAACAAGGACCATCTCCCACGTATAAGTCTTTATCTTCCACACACCATATACCAAACCATCTTTTAAATATCAATTGAGGAACAACAAACATTTTCTTGGATTTCTCTCTTTCTTCTTCTAATTTCAATAGAGTATTGACCCTATTTTGGATGGCTAGGAAAATTTACCCATGTGAGCCTTGGGATAGTTAGAGAGATGGAAATAAAATATTTAGGGGGAGCATGGTTTTCTTCCCATAAACTAGGAAATAAGAGGATGTTCCTAGGGCATGCAATGATACCTTGGTTTCAACCCTTTGAACTTAATCAGGTTTATATTATAATTATGCTTTCATTTACTATGTGTTGCTAAAATCCACAAGGTAGTTTCCATGGTGTTTTTTAACACTAAAAACATTATCATTTCAATGTTGATGAAAGGCTCCAATGTTGATTGGAGGGGGAGACATTGACGGGGTAAGGGGGTCCCAATGGGAGATTGACCTATGATATTGCGGTGCCACACCCCACCCATAACCTCCTTCATGTGATTATCCTATAATAATTTAATCCTAATGTTTATTCTATTATAATGAGAAGCCTAGTGAAATCATTAATTACTTTAAGTAATGATCTCATATACTAAAGTACCTACCTCATATCTTGAAGTAACTAATTTTTATATTATTCCAATCAAGGAGAGTTCAATTAGGAATATTGACTCCTATCATTAAGGAAGTTTAAGATTTGGATTAATACACTTCATTTCTCTCTAATTCATTCATTCATGAAAAATTTGAAGGGGGAGAGAATAGCTTGGGGAAAATAGGGTTATGGGAGAGAAAAGATGGTTTGGAGGAAGAAAACTCAACCCAACTCTCATATGAACCATGGAGAGATAAAATAAAGGTTTCTAGGTGATATTAGACACCATTACAGAGATATATATATACCATTCAAAATTTTGAAGGTTGTTAGTCTGTTATATTGTCCAAATAACCATAAAAATCTATGTCTAAGAAGCTTCACAATGCTAGAAAGAAAATCTGGAAGTAGGCAATGTCTTAGGATCACTTTGTCCATACTGAAGAACACATAGATGTGGCATAGATGAAGGGTGTTCTTGAGAGACTAAATAGTAGAGAAATGATTGCTTCCTATGGTGTATGGATAAAGGGATCAGTGCCAAGATTTGATCAAACTGAGAGATTGAAAAAAGAACCAGTAATGACTTGCTTGGTTGGTATCTTGGAATATTTTAGTGAAAAGAAAAGAGGTTTGGAAACCCTAAATATATTATTCACCCTAGTGGTCTCAAAAATAGTATTCACCTTGGTGATCTCATATTCTAGCATGGGGTTGGCATTCTACAGTGAACTATCCTATGGTTGGGAGGATATTAGTTCCCCCACGGTCAATTTCCTTGGAGCTTCATCTTAAAAAATAGAAGTGTACTTTATCTACTTTTTGTTTATCAATTTAATATTGTAGACTAATGAGTACAATGAAATCATTTTTTGTTACTAGGATTTTCTATGAAAATCCTATAGATTATGATGAGGAGGTGATTTTTGTGAATAAACAATTAGTTGGCAAATATGTGTGAAAATGCTTTGGAAATTCCAACATGCTAATTGTTTAACAAAAGTGGCAAAAGGCTGATTACTCTACTCGTGTGAAAATTGATAATATGAAATTTATGAATGCTAAAAAAATCTAATTAGGTATTCATAATTTATCTTTTAAAAATATTGGAAAAGAAGAGATTAAATTCTATTTTTATTGGAATTATGGAAGTTGTCCTACATATGCATTTCATTGTTTTCTAGTAGTTTTTTTAGTCTTTCTTCCTTTTCAATTATGGTCTGTAATTGAATTATTTTGACCCCTTTCAATCTTGATTTATGAAATTTTAAGGTTATATAGAGGATGATTTCCTCTACCTTATGTATAGATTCACTACAAATATTGGTTGTGCGCAAGACCAAATACTGGACCACTATTTTTGGAAAATTTTGCGCATAGTATGTAAATGTTTCACTGTAATATCCCAAAATGATATTTTTCTTTCTTTTTGTGTATTGTAGATGGCTAGTAGGCTTATGTCTCAATAGAATATGAAAGCAAACCCTGATCTCTGCATGCATGCAGATATGTGCCCTAGATAATACTGAAATGCTAGAAAGTAGGAGGAATTAATGCATGTACATACCAGTATGTATATCTTCCGATCAAGAAGAGGATGGTCCCCACATGCAAGAATTGTGATGGAGGAATAAGGAGTTAAGCCAAATCGTCCTCCACATGTAGTTGTGCCCTCCTCCAAAGCTATAGATGCTCCTCAATAATAAATAATCCACCGAGGAAGACCCAGATGAGGTGCAATAGGGTTATAATGCCCTTCTGGAAGTGATGTAAGCAACATGCAGAAGAAGTAGTGGCTCAATAGCCCACAATGAAAGTATCCTCCTCTAGGAAGTCACCCATGCAGAAAGATGCCCTCCAAATAGTGATGAATGCTGATAACTATCCTGAAACTCAAGATAAGAGTCCCTTCTTACAGGGAAAGGGTGATAGGGTGTTCTGAGAAGAATAGAAGCAGCATGCAGAAGTTCTACCCTCTGTAGAGAAGAATGAGAATGAGTATGTCTCTGACTAAGGTGCCCACTATATGATAGAGAACCACTCCAAATTCAAGGAATAACCAATCTCTCGAAGCAACTCCTGAATATAACCTAATGATGAAGTACTGCTGAATCTGGATTATCCAACCTAATGATGAACTAGGGTAGATAGATTTCGTTGCCGAAATACACCAGTTAGCTGAGCATGCACTCAATCCCAACTTAGCTCGTCGAGCTCTCCAATTTGAATCCTCAAATCAATAATCATATAAGTGTGTTTCTCCATTCAATTTACCTTTCTTTTATAACTTCCAACCGTGAATAACCTAACTTTTGACCTAATTAGGTCACTTTAACTTCTAATTTGCAGTTGACTTGCATGCATGTACCTGGAGACTCAATCAGGTGCATGCATTATGAAATAATGCTCAGATGTCATGCATGCAAGTGGCCTTTAGCTCTAGTGGCCCTCATCTACCCAACGATGATATAATATTGATTCCCTAGATCTTCTTATATGGCATCAGTCCATAGATGATTCCCTAACTATGAGTGCCCGCTCGAACCTATGGGAATCATATAGGTTAGCAAGCTGGTCCTCAATGCCTAGGCAGAAGAGGACATTGCAGTCCTCCCCACTCAAATTTCATTGTCCTCAAGCAACTATAAAGATGGGTCCTGTAATACCTGTTCTCCCTCCAAAGTGGCCTCCTTTATAAATAGATCTTTCCATTGAACCAAGTAGTCTCTGATGATTATGTTCTTCAGTTTCTGCTCTCGCACCTCCAGGATGTGCTCAGGAATCAGAATCAATTGCCCCTAATCATCGAGGGGGGCAGCTCGGAAGATGTAACAATTTGCTAACTGACTGCCTTCTTGAGGTTGGAGACATGAAATACATTGTGAATCTTTCTCTCTGCGAGTAGTTCTAGCTCATATGCTACCTCTTCAACCTTCTGTATTATCTTGTATGGACCATAGAAGCAAGGTTTGATTTTTTTCGCTCCTTTATTTTTAAGAGATGACTGTCGGTAAGGTTGGAGGTGTAAATAAATGAAGTCTCCTACCTCAAAACTACGCTCAACCCTGTTCTTGTCTGCATATATCTTCTGCTAATTCTAAGCGTCATGTATGTTCTCCTTGAGTATCTTGAGAATATCTTGACCCTCCTGAATCCACTCTATGGCCTTGGGGGCCCTGCTATAGCCGAATATCTAGTCTACGAAAGTGGAAGCATCATACCCATATAGAGCTCAGAAAGGGGTCATCCCAATGGTCATATGGTGGGTGGTGTTGTAACAATGTTCACCCAAGTGTAGCCATTTGATCCATGTCCTCTACTGACCTGCTACGTAATTNCTATGTATGCTCGTCACTATGTGGATGATATCTTGTGCTCATGGCTAACTCGGTCCCCACTAATTGGAAAATCTCTTTCCAAAAGGCTCCCATTAATTTGTTGTCCATGTCACTGACAATGGTCTTGGGTAACCCGTGGAGTCTAAATACCTCTCTGAAAAATAGTTCTTCTATCTATGCTGCTAAATAGTCTAAAGGAATGACAAAGAAGTGAGCAAACTTGGTCAATATGTCCACCACTACGTACAACCAGTCTCTGCCCTGAACCTTGGGCAACCCAGTAATGAAGTCCATGGAGATGCTCTCCCACTTCTACTCAGGAATAGGTAAGGGTTGTAGTAAACCAGCTGGGTGGGTGTGCTCTATTTTGTTATGTTGGCACAAGCTGCACTCTCTCACATGTTGTATCACATCATTCTTGAGGCCCTTCCATGAGAACCTTTCTCTAATCTTTCTGTAGGTCTTGAGAAACCCCTAATGCCCTGCTAATGGCGAATCATGCGATGGTTGCAAAATAATTTGCTTGAGGGAAGACTCTGGAACTAAGAAGATTATGTTCTTGTAGTATATGATGTCATCAATTACCATGTACCTATCATCCTGAATCTATCCATCCAATAGCTTGCAAGTAAACTTATCTTTAGGGTACTCAACCAAAAGATGAGATCTCTAATATGATGAGATGCTCATAAGGGATAAAGTAGCTGGCCGTCTAGAAAGTGCATCGACCACTACATTGTTCTTTCCCTTTACGTACTCAATCTCGAATTCATAGGCCTAAATTTTTCTTACCCATTTCTGATGTCTCTTGTTTAGCTCTTTCTGCTCTAGGAAGTATTTCAAGCTATTTTGATATGTACTAACCTTGAATCTGCCACCCACTAAGTACTTCCTGAACTTGGTTAGCGCATGGAGAATGGCTAACATATCTTTGTCATATATCGAATAGTGGCACTCATAGTCTTTGAGCTTCCTTCTCTCAAATGCAATGGGGTGGTTGTTCTGCATCAAAACTGCCCCAATTCCCTCTCTTGAAGCATCACATTCTAACATGAAGGGTTGAGAAAAGTCTGGTAGAGCTAATACTAGGCATGAACTCATTACCTTTTTCATTTTCTCGAATTTCTGGCGTGTTGTATTCGACCAACTAAATGCCCCCTTCTTGGTAAGATCTATGAGGGGTGTGGTCATCTATGAGAATCCACTGACATACCTCCTGTAGTAGGTGCAAAGGCCCAAAAATCCCTTTAGTTATGTCACATTTTTAGGTGTAGGCCAATCCAATATGGCCTGAATATTATCTAGGTGCACCTGGACCCCATTGGCCCCTATCACATGCCCCAAGTATAACATCTCATGCATGTCTAACTCACACTTGGACATTTTGGCATATAGTGACTGCTCCTGTAGAATGTCAAGTACTTCATCTAGATGTCTCAAATGTTATTCCCAAGTTCTACTGTATATCAATATGTCGTCGAAGAATACCAGAAGATACTTACGTAACTGAGATTTGAATATATTGTTCATGCATGACTGGAAAGTAGCTGGTGCATTAGTGAGCACGAATGGCTTCACTAGAAACTCATAATGTCTGTAGTGGCAACGGAAGGCAGTTTTTGGAAAATCATGTTCCCTGACCCGAATCTGATGGTAACCTGAGCAGAGGTCAATCCTGGAAAAGTACTTTGCCCCCTATAGTTCATCCATCAACTCATCAATCCTGGGGATGGGATACCTATTCTTTATGGTCTTCTTGTTGAGTACCCTGTAATTAATGCACATGCGTAGGATTCCATCCTTTTTCTTTACTAGCACTACTGAAGATGCAAATGGACTAGAGCTAGGTTTGATGTACCCTAGCTTGAGTAGTTACTTGATTGTACTTTCTATATCATCTTTGTACCTCTTGGGATGTTTGTAAGGAGTGGCGATAACTGCTTGAGTCCCCTCCTCTAACTCAATAATGTGCTCAAATCCCCTATCTGGAGGTCGACCCGTTGGAAGGTCTCTGAATACTGCCTTGTGCTTCTGTAGTAAGGCCTCTATATCTGTTGGATGTTGTGTAGCCTCATCTGGTGGTTTCCTGAAGGTAAGCAAATGCTCTGCTGCCCAATCAATATCTCCCCGTCGAAGTATTGCCTCCATCCTGTGTGATGTCACTGTTGTGGGAGGGTAGGTATACATCCCTCTCAATACTACCTTCTGTCCCTATGCTCCTGTGAACTCCATCTCCATGGGCTGGTAGTTTGTGGAATACTTCCCTATGGAATACAACCATTGTGTTAGCACCAGAAATGAGCCCAAAGGTTGCAGAAGGCCCACTCTCGGGTAACAACAGAACCTCTTTCGAAGAGAGAACTGGCCTTTTACTCTTCCGAGAGGGATCTCTCACCAAATCTCAACAATTTCAGATATATATATACAAATGAAACTATAAATTGTTTGCAAAATTGGTTGAAACAAAACACAGCATCATTGGGCGATGGAGTCAAGACATACAATAGGAATAATCAGAACTTAATTCAAGCGATTTCAACACATGGGAAAGGTATCCACTCGATCACAGTTGATTCATAATTTTTGGTGGAAAAGAGGAACATGAACAGACCATCAACAAAGAGCATTGCAAAAAATGAATTCCATATCAACTTTAGAAGAAAACTTTGGTGAATACCTGAAACAACAGACGGAGCATAACAAGTATGAATTCCGAACTGTTATACCCTAAGTCTCAGATATGAAAGAAAACAAAATGGGAGAGATAAACTGGAAAAATCATTCACATAAGAAAGGAAATAACAGACTGTAAGTGCGAACGACACATGAATCCTTGTATGAAAACGTTGACCTCGGCTCTGCAATTATATTAAAATTCTCTTGAAAAACACACACATCAAAATTACAATGGTTTCAACCCCTTCTCCTTCTTCAGGAGGTATATTTATAGTATTTGGTTTTCCTAGACTGACATCCGGGAATCAAATTTTGTTACAATTAGAAGGACATCCTCTAATAGCCTCTTAGGTGGCACATTGGCTACGACTTGCACGAAATGGCTAGAAAATGAAATGTGAAACGCGGGATGAAATAGGCATGAGAGCATCCCATACTCCCATTTGGCGGGTGATGACTGTACAAAGCTATGAGAAAAGCGACCATTGGGACAGGCATGAAATGCAAAGAAAATTTCCCGCGTACCATCATTGTCACTTCTACGAGTGCACTTTGAGTTTGGGTGACCCATATTGTTGGATGACTCTCCATAAATCGGGACCAGGCAGGGTCGCAGCTATCATGTCGTATGCTTGTGCTTTGAGCTCCATCATTTCTGGGTATGAAATCTTGGGGACTTTGGAGCATGCGGCTTTAAAATCAAACAATAACTCGAAATCATTGGCCAATTTGTCAAAAATGACCTTCCCTGACAACGCTTGTTGCATATCTCCAAATTTGTTTTGGTCCAATTGACAGTGCATTAGGTACTCCTGATACTCCTTCTGAGACATTAAAGGACCCTTTTCTTCCCAAAAAAGGGGAGCCCTCTGCTTACCAGTGGTCTTAATAACTTGACGACTTCTCGGACTTTGTGCTTAGTAACTTCTATTTTGGCCCATACCGTTTCCATCATCTTGTGCTTAGCCACTATCTTTCTGTCTCCAGAGACAATAGAGACCATGTTTTGAATACCATATCTGCTAGCAGACCCGTCTGACATAGAGCTGAGGAAGGTTATGGCATTCTCCACGGTCACCAAGGGCCTTTTGTTCACTTCTGTCGGTACTATCTGGGCTTGTTTCTTGGCTTCTCTCATAGCAATTTCCTGATCTTCAATAATACCTAGGTAGGGCCGGAATTTATCAGCTTCCATGATGATTTGATCCCAGATCAGATGCCTAGAGCCTTGCAAGGAAAGTATTTCGACCACCTGTGGGCTCAATTTAGCATTTTGTTGAGCCAGTTCTTCGCATTTCTCCTCTTCCTTTTCTCTTCCTCATTCCTCTTTGACTCTTTCCTTTTCCAGTTCCTCAATCTGTTGTTTCAATTTATTGAGCTCGGTATCCTTTAAGCCTATTTGGGACATTGCTTTGGAGAGGGAGCTGGTATCTATCTCTCCAGCCATACCTATGGATTGAATTGTATTCTCCGTGCTTCTGCTTTGAAGCTCATTTTCCTTCATTGCTAATCTGGTTTTCAATTCTGCCTCGCTATTCTTCAAAAGTTGGATATCTGCTTCCCACTGTCTCCCCTTTTCTTCAAGCTTTAGTAGCTTAGCCTTGCAGTCAGTAAGCTCAGAGTTCAATACCTCTTTTCCCTTTCGAAGTCAGACAATTCATCCGCTTGAGCGAGCTTGGTGCCAGGGATTTTTAACTTCTTTTTCAAGGTTTGTATCTCCTTCTCTTTGTCATCGAGGAATTTCTGAGCCAAACTCCCTTTATGTGCAGATCCTTCTATTTTCATAGCTTCCTTTTGTAAGTTGTTGATTTGGCTTTGAGTGCTTTATTCTCCACTCTCGCCTTCCTTAAAAGATTTGAAGTTTTCTCCCTATCCTCCTCCAGCTTAGACATCTGTATGGTAGCTTTAAGCAGTATGGTATTCAGTATATCCCCTGTCTCTTTGTTCAGGTGTATGATGTCAGTAGTGGGAACCTTTGAGAGGTTCACACTAACCTTGGACACCTTGTTTCGCATTGCTAAGGCCAAGCTAATGGTATCAGTGGCATGATCCCTTACAGTTTTCAGTGCCACATTGGGGTGGGGCAACTATGAGACTTTGTTGTATAGCTCTGCTGTGTCCTTGAAGGTTCTATCAGCCCTCTCTCGGTAAGACCTCAGCCATTCTTCTTTGGACGCATGCTTTCTTGGAGTCTGTCCGTAAAATACATACTCTTGTATTTTTGGTTACCTCGGGCTCTTTCTGTTGTTGTTCTTTTATTAAGTTCTTCTTCTTTTCCTGTCCCTTTTTGACCTGCACCAATTGCTGTCCCGGTTCCACTTTCTGTTTCTTAGGCATGCTGGCAGTGTCCATTTCTTCAGTGTCCATGGGCTCTGGATTGCCTCTTTTCATTGAACTTGCCGAATAGATGACTAGTGATGAGAATCCCCCTGCTATTGCAGCTACTGTATCCAACTCTCTTTGGAGAGAAACTACCCCCGGTAGCTGTGAGCTGGTGTCTTGTTTTGTGCTGGTATCCATTGGGGTAGGATTAGGGAAATCGTCCCAGTTTGCCTCTTCTCTAATTCCAGGTATCTTAGTGTGCTCAAAGGGCCTGCATTTGTGAGCTTTCCTTCTTTTGGAAATCACCTGGTGAGGATCATAATTTATTGCTTGTCCTGGGGAAAAATCCATGCCTCTAAGCAAGTTGGTGACTAGGGGCAAAGCAGCCCGGCTTCTAACTCTATATGGTTTTAATTCCCATGGAAAAATCAAACTTGAACTTTTCTTAAAGTTCAATAAGTGTTCTTCTTCGACAATGAGTTTTTGCTGGATTAATTCCAGGGAGAAAACCTTGGGGGTTAGAAAAGCTGGCAGGATGTAGGGTGGATGTACGAAGCCATACAACCTTATGGTCATTCCAAATTCTGTGAGGAACCAGTCCCCTATCTTCTTGCTATTTGACAGTTGCAGCATTTGCCGCATCTCAGGCAACACCCTAGGTAGCCTTTCCTGTAAGAAGAGTTCATATATTTCGGCCATCAACTGGTTCATGAATTTACAGTAATCCGTGGCCATATCAGCAGTGATTGCCAATTCTGGTACTTGTAGGTCCTCCTCACTATAGGCTATGAACATCCTCAGCAAAAAGGAGTGGAATCTGAACATTCTAGTGTTGTGGAAGTTCGTTAACTGAGAACAGATGTTCTCATACAGGAACTCATCAAATTTAAGGCAATAAGACTGATAGGATTGTCCAGGCAATTCAGGTTCGGCCAGATAAGTACTTAAGACGAACAAAAGACTCAGTAATGACTCTGGGACGTACGCATTGATATCTAGACCTAGGAACTGACTGGCCAGGGATATACAACACTAAGTTTCTTCATTGAATTGGTTGAGGTCGATAGGGTAAGATAGGTCGATGGATTCTCCATTGGGTTTAGAACAGGCCTTCAGGAAGGTTTCTTTACTTTCATCAGTAGACTCTCTAAAACAACGTATAATGTCTTCTTCTCGGTAGTCTTGGGATATATGAGTGAATTCATCTGGGATATCCAGGTCTTTGTAGATGACAGAAGCTTGAATTGGGAAAAGGATTTTAGACTTAGACTTATTCATAATAACGCCTTTGGTGACAGAGAAATTATTTGCACACCATTCGATAAATTCAGGGCAATGGGGGGTTTGGTCAATAAAGAAGAAGTGGAAGAAAGATTTAAAAACACCGCATGTATCTCTACCTTGGTTCTTAAGAGCTTCCAATTTTCCTCTAGTGGTTTCAATAGCTTCTCCCACAAGGATGGTATAAAAAATCTCAACATTTTCATCCAATAGGCTCTCTTCTGTCCTTCGACCTGCGGCCTCATGCTCTACATCATCTCTCACTCCTACCACTTCTATTTCGTCCATTTTCAAATAACACTGAGGAGGTATCAAGGGATTACCTTGTTCTGTAGCACAGTCTCCTGGCCGATCTGGGCTGGCGCTTTGGATATGGTTGGATATTCGATGTCTTAGAGGTTTCAGAAAAGACAAATCTTTGCAACTTTGTGTGGGCCTTCTTTATAGCTTTTCACCCAATCATAACCTTCGCGCATTTCTTAGGCAGTTTGCATTGTAGATTTTACTCTTCGTGACCTAAACCATATATATGTGGGGTCCTTTATGCCACGTCTTTCCTTACCTAGCGCGTGTACAGCCCAACCGTTGATCGGGACCGACTTCCTTCACAACCGTCGATGCAGACAGACCCCACCATTCTTCGCAAAGCGAGGTTCTATTTTCCTCCGTGCTACTCTAGATGGCGAAATGAACTATATCCGCCAATCTCCCTCCGTTATCATACACACCATCAATCAAAACGGCCTGTACCACTTTTCACAATCCTGAATTGCTGATTTCGTCCTCGCTAGTTTGGGATGCGAAATCATTCTCAGCCGCAGATCTTCTTGGGTCCCAATCTCGACCGTTGGATGCATCCATTCTTTAAACTATTTCGCAAATTTGAAGAAGCGGCTTGGGTCGGACATGTTTTCCATGCGGAATAGTTTGACACCATTGATCTGGTATCTGATCAACCTCAGCCTTCGATTGTGACTCCCCTTTAACGCCTCCAGCATGCCCAATGCTTTCTTCTTAGCCTCAATTCCTTGATCCATAGACTATCTCCCTAGCTTTCGACGCTCACCACCAAGGCTTACCCCAAGGTTGAGCGTTATCTTGTGTGTGCCATCAATTCTTTCTGCGAATACTACGTTGCCTTCTCAACACTTCTCGATGGGGCTGAAGGATGCAAGTATCATTTATGCCCAAAATTTAACAGATTGTTAACAACCGGCTCCACGAGGGATGCTATCCTCCCAGTGAAGTAGAAAAGAACCCGTAGACTAGTCACCTTATCCATTGAAAACCTCCTATTATTTTATTGCCTAAAAGAAAAACAAACTTCAAAAGAATGGTTACCTCTTCTGATCTTAGGGCCTTCTCCATGAGCTTCAAATCTTCTTATTCACCATCCGTCCTGATTAAAACATAAGACATATTTACACTATGATACATGGACCTAAGTCCCTTTATTCCAAGTAGTGCTTCAGGAACCTCCCATTCACCGTGCCTCCTTCATACTGCGATGCATCTGGATACTGCAAAATTAAGGCGTTGTCTCCTCTATGCGCCGCAATAAGATAAGGGCCTACCCACAAATGGTCAAATTTTTCGTGCTTCCCTTTGTCTTCGTGAGGGGTATCCCATTTCAACACCAAGTCATTGACCTGGAAAATATCTTCTTTTACTCTCCTGTCGAAGGTATTCTTCATTTTCTCCTGGTGTATCTGGACTTTATCATAATCCTTGTCCCTTACTTCAGTAAGCTCAATGATCTGGTTGATCCTTCTTTGAATGGGATTGGGCTCGTCCAACGGATCCCGTAATAAATTCATGACTAGAACTCCCAAAGAGGCAGGAAAAATTACTTCGGCTCCATATACTAACTGAAATGGTGACATGCCAATGGCCCTTTTGGTGCTGATTCTATCGGCCCACAAGGCATATTTCAATTTAGTGTGCCAAGATTTCTTGTTATCCTCCAATAGCTTCTTAATGATCCTCACAAGGCTTTTGTTAGAAGATTAAGCCAACCCATTCCCATGTGGTTAATAAGCCATAGAGTGATTTATGCTTATATGGTACTTATGGAAAAAATTGATCATCTTTCTAGATTTAAACGCAGGGGCGTTGTCAGTCACAATTCGCCTCGGGAAACCGAACCTTGCCAGAATATTGTTTTCTATGAAATCCATTATCACTTCTTCTATAGCTCGCCTGGTGGGTGTGTCCTCAATCCACTTTTTGAAATAATCAGTGGTAGTCAGAATCCACTTATGCTGCC
Source organism: Pseudotsuga menziesii (assembly GCA_001517045.1). Lineage (NCBI taxonomy): Eukaryota > Viridiplantae > Streptophyta > Pinopsida > Pinales > Pinaceae > Pseudotsuga > Pseudotsuga menziesii. Next base: position 507,282 of record LPNX010196774.1, read on the forward strand.
CGGAGGAGTTTGGATTTATCTTACCGATGAAATCTAACCCCCATTGCTGGAACGGAGCTTCCATGGATATCAGGTTGAGGGGAAGATACACCACCTTCATTTTCCCTTCAAAAATTTGACACTGGTGGCATTTAGTCATTTCCTTATAGACATCTGAAAACAATGTGGGCCAATAAAACCCTGCTCTCAGAATTTTGTTCACAGTAACTTTCCAGGAATGGTGTCCTCCACAATCTCCTTCATGAAATTCCTTTGCCATATATTGAGCTTCGTTCTCCATAAGACAATTCAGCAGTATCCCTCTGGGGTCTTTCCAGTAGAGATATTGTTCTATGATACAAAATTTTGCAGCTTTCAGTTTTATGGATCTAGCCCAGGTTTTGCTTAGCCCAGCAGGGGGTTGTAAATTCTGTAATACAAAAATAATGTCAGCATACCAAGGAGACACAGAGAAATCAGACTTCACATGCACCTCCGCTTCCTCCTGACTAGGATGACAAGCCAAAAAATTCAGCTATATAGAGTCACAATGGGATTCCATCATCATCCTAGTCAATCCCTTCCCTTTGATCAACTTCATGGGCTTTATTTCTATGTCATATTCCAGGAGCACTGCAACCCATTTATCTCTCTTTCCTTCCGGGTCAGGCTGTGTAAGTATGCTTTTCACTACACTGCAAGGTACATAGGAAATTATGTGGGAATGGAGGATGTAGATTCTAAAATCCTTCAAGGCTTTAACCAAGGCATAGGATTTTCTTCCATTATACTATATTTCAATTCTCCATCTCTCAATATCTTACTGAAGAATGCTATGGGATGTTCTTCACCCCGATCATTCTTTTGCAACAACACTGCCACTACAGTGTGTTCTAAGGCATAAGAGAATACTAAGAAATCCTTTTCAAAATCTGGGCTGATCAGAACAGGAGCTTCTGAAATGGCCTGTTTTATATCTTTGAAATCTTTATTGGCTCCCATCGTCCACTTAATTTCATGATCTTTTCTTAACATGTAAGTAATGTCCATCAGGATTTCAGCGAAGCTAGGGATGAATCTCCTCAAGAAGTTGACTTGGCCAATGAAAGATTGGATTTCTTTCTTGCTCCTTGGTTACTCTACTTTCAAAATGCCTTTTACCCTGTTTGGATCAATCCTGATCCCTTCCTTTGAAATAATGTGCCCCAACAACTTTCCTTCTTCCAGAGCGAAGTTCGACTTTCTAGGGTTCAAGGAAATGCCATACTTTCTGCATTTAATGAAAACTCTTTCCAGGTGCTTGATATGATCTTTAGCCGACCTGGAGCACACAGTAATTTTGTTCATGTATATCACCACAAATTTGTCTCTCTCATCTGCAAAAGCAATATCCATGGCGCGTTGGAAAGTTGCTCCAACATTCATTAACCCAAACAAAATCTTTGCGTACATGAATGTACCCCAAGGTGTGGTGAAAGCGGTTTTTTCTTGGTCTTCAGGAAACACCTTCACCTGTTTGTACCCGAAAAAACCATCCATAGTGGATATCCTCTCTGATCCTACCACCCTCTGCAGGATCTGGTCCATCTTTGGCAATGGGTAGTTATCTTTCAAAGAAACTTTATTTAAATTCCTGAAATCTATGCATAGCCTTATTTCCCCATTCTTTTTTCAAACAGGAACCAAATTGGCTACCCATTTTGAAAACCTCAGAGTTACTATTATTTTTGCATCAAACAACCTTTTTACTTCTTTTTCAATAATGGGTACTAGCTTCGGATTAATCCTCCTGAGTTTTTGCTTGAATGGTTTTTCTCCAGGTTTAATCGGAATAGTATGCTATATGATGGAAGTGTCATATTCTTTGAGATCTTCATAACTCCACTCAAACACATCCGTGTACTTTTTCATTAGGTTCACATACCCTTCTTTTTATTTAGTGGGAAATTTCTTGGACAATTTTTTCAATTTTAGGGTCACCTTCAGTGTCGATATCTACATCTTCGATGACATTCGTGGGAGGCTCGACCTTCAGATCCCTAGCTACATCATTTTGGTCAAAAAGAGATTCTAAAGGGATCAGGCCCCTGGGAATATGATTTCTTTTCAATTGGACTATCCCTGCCTCCCAAGGAATCCTTCAGCATTCCCGTCCTGACGACTTCTTCCACTTTCTCTTCAACGTCTAGGAATTTTTCAGGGTCAGCGCCACCTTCATCAATGTGAGTGTTCACAAAATCACCAGACATCTCCAGAAATATTTTGATCTACATATCGTCTTCGAAGACTTGACAATACTTAGTGTTATCTGGTATGGAAGGTCTATTTACAATATTCACTTTATATTAGTTTTTTCCCGCCGCAGGAGCTTCAAATTTTCCTGCTGCAGTCGCCAGAGAGTCTGCCATCGCATTCTCGTCTCTAGGAATCACTTGGACCGTATGTTCAGTGAAGAAATTTTTGAACATATCCTATACCTCATTCCAGTATGCTCTCATTCTCAGATGTTTAGTCCGATAGATATCATTCACTTGATTTACTACAAGCTCTAAGTCCCCAAAAATTTGGACCCTTTTTGCTCCTAAATATTTCAGCGCACGTAGGCCCAGCAACAAGGCCTCATAATCTGCTACATTGTTAGAGAATTCAAATGCCAACTTATAAGAGTAGGTTTTGGTATCTTCAGTGGGGGAGATTATATACACACCTACACCAGCACCCACTTTAGACACCAAGCCGTTGAAATACATCTTCCACAGTCCTTAGTACATTTGCTTCCTTTCAGCTTCCAGCTCGCTGGCCTCTTTTTTATCTTTTTGTGGAACAATGATTTCTAAGCTACAAGGATATATATCATTGAAGAAAATAGAGGACCCCAAGTCCGTGTCGACGGCAAAAACATGATGGATGTCAGGTTGAGTCTAACTACTCTTGATGTAAGGAAACCTCTTCTCGATGTATATCCTTTTGCTTTCATTCCGAACTGGAATTGTTGCATAGGTCATGTCAATTTGCAAGCTTCCTTTCAGCTTCGAAGTCCAAGATCTTGATAGCAAAATACCAAACTTGGGAGGAATGTCGGCCATGACGAAGTCCATGACTACAATTTTAGATGGCAACTTATTTAAAGATACCACCATGTATTTGATCAGTCCTAGACATTTCACCCTTTTAGAATCAAAGGAATACAGGTCTTTATAAGGCCTTGTAATCTCCAACCCTAGGCTTTCCACCACTCCCTTTGGCATCAAATTGTGTGAGGCTCCCGAATCCAGCATAACATTGTGTAACACCATATCATGCACATTCAAGCTCATGTAAAAGGGGGGCACCTCCTCGTCGTCGTTGTCCACGCTGTCAATCTTAGACCCCATAATAATAGTAGGGTTGTCCTCGGTCGGCTCTAAGATATCAGGGTGAGCTTCTCCTTGATTTGCAATCATCGTTGTTATAGTGTCCTTGTACTCCTGATTCCTCAAGAATTCATTGAAAGGAATCGAGACCTTTATCTTAGCTAGCTCATTTTGGAGATTAAACATGGAAGGGATTTTGCCCAATTCGACAGGTACCACTAGCTCCAACTCTCTCACATTACTATTCCCCTTTTCCACTTCTCTAGGTGACATCGGCCCTTTTTGTTTTTCATTTCCTTTCCCAGGGCCAGTCTGAATACTAGAAGGCTGGTTTGGGTTTAACCCTCCCTTATGTACAGCAGCATCACCAGTAGAGTCACCACCCTTTTTATGTATAGCGACGTCTCTACTCCTTAACTTGATCTTCCTGACATCATCTATAGCATGCATATACCCTCTTTGATATTGCTCCAATTCCTCAGTCAGGGTCTTGTCATCCACCCAAGGGAACATATCATGTTCCTCTTTAGTCAAGTACATCTCATAGTACAAATCGCCGAAATGATGGATATGGTCTTCGGTGGATTCAGCTTCATCTTCGGTAGCCACATAGTTTTTAGGGAAAGGAGGCCTGATTGGTTGCTCTTCTTGGTTTCTCGGATTCCTCACATCCCTTGGTCTATTTGGTTGGAGCGGGGGAGGGACTTGCCTCCTAAAATTGGGATTCCTTATTTGAGGCTCGTTCTGCTCCCGGGTCGCTGACTTAGCCTCCACCGTTAGCCTATTCATAAACTTTTCTATAGTTTTGAGCATCATCTCAAATTTTATATCACTGGATGAAGAGGCGGAAGTAGAGGGGTGTGCCTCTTCTCTACCTTTCCTTCTGTCGATCTCCGCCCTTGGTTTAATTTTCCCACATGCCATCATATTGGCCTCTACTTCTAAGGTGTCGGTGAACATGGCTGGGAGAGTGTTTGATTTTCTTTCTCTCAATAACAGAGCAAAATCATTGTCAAAGGCATCAGTGTAATGAAGTTTAGCTGCCCCGAGTGAAGGTTTGATATCGAGTGAAGGTTTGATATCGACAGGTATCGAGTTGTAGACCCGCATGAATCTGCTGGAAAAATCATGGACTGATTCAAAACCTCCTTTCTTGAGATTTTTGTATTGAGACAAGACCTGTAAGGGGCTTTGTTTATCATCCCACCTTTCTAGAAATATGGTTTGAAAGCCGACGAAGTTGTGGATAGACCTAGGTGGCAGATATTTTTACCATTTCTTGGCTTCCTTAGACAAACTCTGAGCGAATAGCCGCATTTTGACATCTTCATCATCCACCTCTTCCAGGTGGATGAAGTCGTTGAACTTATCCACATGGTACCTTGCTGAGACATTCCCCTCCCCATCATAGAGTGTGATTCTTTGGGCATAATTCATAGGGAGGTCGTGTATAACCAGAGGTAGGGCTAACGAGGCAAATATAGCAGCAGCCATCAGGGTAGGTCAGTTAGGAACAGATAGGGAAATTGGGCAACTAGGTGTTTTGAAATATAGGGGCTATATCTTCAGCTTTTGGTGGGGTTTCTAGGTTCAGCCACAAAGAATCAAGTTGATAGGATTGCAGCGTATTAGGGTCAACCCCAGTTTTTCTTAGGTCAGATTTAGATTTAGATTTAGTTAGCAGTTTTTTAGCCCTAACCCCCCACTCAGGTTCAGCAAAACCGTACAAATCTTGAGATGATGAAGTATCAAACAATGGAGAATCCAATTTCTCTTTATTTCTATTCATAAGTATTCTTTCTAGATTATCCACACTGAGTAAAGTTTCGGTATCAAAGTTACCTCTTTTGTGAATCTTTCTGGAAGCCAGGATATCTAGTGTGGTATTGGTTGAAGCAGGTGTGGAGTCTCCAGGACAAATGTACAACCTTCTAGCAAATTCAGAAATTTCCATTTTCCCATAGAAATCCATTTCTTACTGCTCACCGGTCTCCTCAGTGGATTCGCTAGGTCAAATGATACAACCTTCTTTACATGTAAGAATCTTTGTTTTCCCGCATAAACTCTTTATCCTTTGAATCTTTGTCGTTATTCCCAGGGATGATATTCAACCTCGTCCCCAGCAACGATGCCAGTTTGTTAGCATCGAAAATGAGCCCAAAGGTTGTGGAAGGCCTGCTCCCGGTTAATAGCAGAACCACTTTCGAAGAGAGAACTGGCCTTCTACTCTTCCAAGAGGGATCTCTCACCAAGTGTCAATAATGCCAGATATATATATATATATATATATATATATATATATATATATATACAAATGAAACTATAATTTGTTTGTAAAAATGGTTGAAACAAAACACAACATCATTGGGCGATGGAGTCAAGACATACAATAGAAATAATCAGAACTTAATTCAAGCGATTTAAACACAGGGGTAAGGTAGCCACTCGATCACAGTCGATTCATAATTGTCTGGTGGAAAAGAGGAACATGAACAGACCATCAACACATAGCATTGCAAAAAATGAATTATGTATCAACTTTAGAAGAAAACTTTGGTGAATACCTGAAACAACAGACGGAGCATAGCAAGTATGAATTCTGAACTGTTATACCCTAATTCTTAGATATGAAAGAAAACAAAACAGGAGAGATAAACTGGAAAAACATTCACATAAGAAAGGAAATAACAAACTGTAAGTCCAAATGACACATGAATCCCTGTATGAAAATGCTGACCTCGGCTCTACAATTATATTAAAATTCTCTTGAAAAACACACATAGCAAAATTACAATGGTTTCAACCCCTTCTCCTTCTTCAGGAGGTATATTTATAGTATTTGGTTTTCCCAGACCAACATCCGGGAATTAAAATTTGTTACAATCAGAAGGACATCCTCTAACAACCTCTTAGGTGGCACATTGGCTACGACTTGCATGAAACGGCCAGACAATGAAATGTGAAACGTGGGATGAAATAGGCACGAGAGCATCCCATACTCCCATCTGGCGGGTGATGATTGTACAAAGCTCTGAGAAAAGCGACCGTTGGGATGGGCATGAAATGCAGAGAAAATGTCCTGCGTACCATCATTGTCACTTCTACAAGTGCGCTTTGAGTTTGGGTGACCCATATTATTGGATGTCTCTCCATAAATTGGGACTAGGCAGGGTCGCAACTATCATGTCGTATGCTTGCGCTTTGAGCTCCATCATTTTCGGGTATGAAATATTGGGGACTTTGGAGCATGTGGCTTTAAAATCAAACAATAACTCAAAATCACTAGCCAATTTGTCAAAAACGACCTTCCCTGACAATGCTTGTTGCATATCTCCAAATTTGTTGTGGTCCAATCGACAGTGCACTAGGCACTCCTGATACTCCTTCTGAGACATTAAAGGACCCTTTTCTTCCCAGAAAAAGGGGAGCCCTCTGCTTACTAGTGGTCTGAATAACTTGGCGACTTCTCAGACTTTGTGCTCAGTAACTTCTATTTTGGTCCGTACCATCTCCATCATCCTGTGCTTAGCCACTATCTTTCTGTCTCCAGAGACAACAGAGACCCTGTTTTGAATACCATACCTAGTAGCGGACTTGTCTAACATAGAGCTGAGGAAGGTTATGGCATTCTCCACGGTCACCAAGGGCCTTTTGTTCACTTCTGTCGATACTATCTGGGCTTGTTTCTTGGATTCTCTCATAGCAATTTCCTGATCTTCAATAATATCTAGGTAGGGCTGGAATTTGTCAGCTTCCATGATGATTTGATCCCATATCAGATGCCTAGCGCCTTGCAAGGCAATTTTTCCGACCACCTGTTGGCTCAATTTAGCATTTTGTTGAGCCAGTTCTTGGCATTTCTCCTTTTCCTCTTCCCTTCCTCGTTCCTCTTTGACTCTTTCATTTTCCAGTTCCTCAATCTGTTGTTTTAGTTTAATGAGCTCGGTATCCTTTAAGCCCATCTGGGACATTGCTCTGGAGAGGGAGCTGGTATCTATCTCTCCAGCCTTACCTGTGGAATGAATTGTATTCTGTGTGCTTCTGCTTTGAAACTCATTTTCCTTCATTGCTAATCTGGTTTTCAATTCTGCCTCGCTATTCTTCAAAAGTTGGATATCTGCTTCCCATTGTCTCCCATTTTCTTCAAGCTTTAGTAGCTTAGCCTTGTAGTCAGTAAGCTCGGAGTTCAATACCTATTTTTCCCTTTCGAAGTCAGCCAATTCATCCGCTTGAGCGAGCTGGGTGCCAGGGATTTTTAACTTCTTTTTCAAGGTATGGATCTCCTTCTCTTTGTCATCAAGCAATTTCTGAGCCAAACTCCCTTTCTGCGTAGATCCTTCTATTTTCATATCTTCCTTTTGTAATTTGTTGATTTGGGATTTGAGTGCTTTATTCTCCACTCTCTCCTTCCTTAAAATATTTGAAGTTTTCTCCCTATTCTCCTCCAGCTTAGACATCTATATGGTAGCCTTAAGCAGTCTGGTATTCATTATATCCCCTGTCTCTTTGTTCAGGTGTATGATGTCAGTAGTGGGAACCTTTGAGAGGTTCACACTGACCTCAGACACCTTATTTCCCATTGCTAAGGCCAAGCTAAGGGTATCAGTGGCATGATCCCTTACAGTTTTCAGTGCCACATTGGGGTGAGACAACCGCGAGGCTTCGCTGTATAGCTCTGTTGTCTCCTCGAAGGTTCTATCAACCCTCTCTCGGTAAGACCTCAGCCATTCTTCTTTGGACGCATTCTTGCTCGGAATCTGTCCGTCAAATACATACTCTTGTATTTGCAATTCGGCTGCCTCGGGCTCTTCCTGTTGCTGTTCTTTTATTAAGTTCATCTTCTTTTCCTATCCCTTTTTTACCTGCACCAATTGTTGTCCCGGTTCCACTTTCTGTTTCTTGGGCATGCTGGCAGTGTCCATTTCTTCAGTGTCCATGGGCTCTGGATCCCCTCTTTTCATTGAACTTGTCGAATAGTTGACCAGTGATGAGAATCCCCCTGCTATTGCAACTACTGTAGCCAACTCTCTTTGGGGAGAAACTACCCCTAGTAGCTGTGAGCCAGTGTCCTGTTCTACGCTGGTATCCATTGGGGAAGGATTAGGGAAATCGTCCCAATTCGTCGCTTCTGTAAGTCCAAGTATCTTAGTGTGCTCAAAGGTCCTGCATTTGTGAGCTTTCCTTATTTTGGAAATCACCTGGTGAGGATCATAATTTATTGCTTGTCCTAGGGAAAAATCCATGCCTCTAAGCAAGTTGGTGACCAGGGGAAAAGCAGCCCTGCTTCTAACTGTGTATGGTTTTAATTCCCATGGAAAAATCAAAATTGAACTTTTCTTAAAGTTCAAGAAGTGTTCTTCTTCGATAATGAGTTTCTGTTGGATTAATTCTAGGGAGAAAACCCTAGGGGTTAGAAAATATGGCAGGATGTAGGGTGGATGTACGAAGCCATACAACCTTATGGTCGTTCCAAATTCTGTGAGAAACCAGTCCCCTATCTTCTTGTTATTTGACAGTTGCAGCATTTTCCTCATCTCAGGCAACACCCTAGGTAGCCTTTCCTGAAAGAAGAGTTTATATATTTCGGCCATCAACTGGTTCATGAATTTACAGTAATCCATGGCCATATCAGCAGTGATTGCCAATTCTGGTACTTGTAGGTCCTCCTCATTATAGGCTATGAACATCCTCAGCAAAAAGGACTGGAATTTGAACATTCTAGTGTCATGGAAGTTCATTAACTGAGAACGGATGTTCTCGGCCAGGAACTCATCAAATTTAAGGCAACAAGATTGACCGGATTGTCCAGGTAATTCAGGTTTGACCGAACAAGTACTTAAGATGAACAAAAGACTCAGCAATGACTCTAGGACATACGCGTCGGTATCTAGACCTAGGAACTAACTGGCTAGGGATATACACCACTGATTTTATTCATTGAATTAACTGAGGTCAATAGGGTAAGATAGGTCGATGGGTTCTCCACTGGGTTTAGAACAGGCCTTCAGGAAGGTTTCTTTACTTTCGTCAGTAAACTCTCTAAAACAACGTACAATGTCTTCTTCTCGATAGTCTTGGGATACGTGGGTGAATTCATCTGGGATATCCAGGGCTTCGCGGATGATAGAAGCTTGAATTGGGCAAAGGATTTTAGACTTAGACTTATTCATAATAATGCCTTCGGTGACAGAGAAATTATTTGCACACCATTTGACAAATTCAGGGCAATGGGGGGTTTGGTCGACAGAGAAGAAGTGCAAGAAAGATTTAAAAACACTGCGGTATCTCTACGTCATTTCTTAAGAGCTTCCAATTTGCCTCTAGCGGTTTCAATAGCTTCTCCAACCAGGATGGTATAAAAAATCTCAACATTTTTGTCCAATAGGGTCTCTTCTATCCTTTGACCTGCGGCCTCAGGCTCTACATCATCTCTCACTCCTACCACTTCTATTTCGTCCATTTTTAAATAACACTGAGGAGGTATCGAGGGATTACCTTGTTTTGTAGCACAGTCTCCTGGCCGGTCTGGGCTGGTGCTCTGGATGTGGTTGGATATTCAATGGCTTCGAGGTTTTAGAAAAGACAAATCTTTTCAACTTCGTGTGGGCCTTCTTTATAGCTTTTCACCCAGTCATAACCTTGGCGCATTTATTAGGCAGTTTTCACCATAGATTTTACTCTTCGCGACCTAAACTGTAGATATGTGGGGTCCTTTATGCCATGTCTTTCCTTACCTAGCATGTGTATATCCCAACCGTTGATCAGGACTGACTTCCTTCACAATTGTCGATCCGAATGAACCCCACCATTCTTCGCGAAGCGAGGTTCTGTTTTCCTCCGTGCTACTCTAGATGGCGAAATGAACTATAACCACCGATCTCCCTCCATTCTCATACGCATCGTCGATCAAAATGACTCGTACCACTTTTAGCAATCCTAAATTGTTGCTTTTTTCCTTGCTAGTTTGGGATGCAAAATCATTCTCAGCTGCAGATATTCTTGGGTCCCAATCTTGACCGTTGGATGCATCCGTTCTTTAAACTATTTCACAAATCTGAAGAAGTGGCTTGGGTCAGACATGTTCACCGTGCGGAATGGTTTGACGCCGTTGATCTACTATCTGATCAACCTTAGCCTTCGATCGTGACTCCCCTTTAACGCCTCCACCGCGCCCAATGCTTTCTTCTTAGCCTCGCTTCCCCGATCCACAAACTATCTCACTGGCTTTCGACGTTCACCACCAAGGCTTACCCCAAGGATGAGCGCTATCTTGTGTGTGCCATCAACTCTTTCTGCGAATACTACACTGCCTTCTCAACACTTCTCGATGAGGCCGAAGGATGCGAGTATCATTTATGCCCAAAATTTAATAGAGTTTTAACACACTGAAATCCTAATACCACATTCATGTCAGGTACATCTACCACATAAAATGTCTCTATCACTGTACAATTCCCAAGTGTTACTTTTAATTTAGGAATCCTCTGACTACACTCCATGGTGTGACCTGCTGCAGTTACTAAAAACCCATCAAAACTCTCAGCCTGAATTCCTCTCCTTTTAACCCATCCAACATCAATAAAGTTGTGGGATGCCCCACCATCTATCAGCACTCCCACTGTGTGGCCCTGTACGGTACCTCTGATCATGAGAGTGTGGAATCTAGGAACCCCTGTCATGGTAGCAATGGTACCTCCTGAGGCTTGTCCCTCATCAACTGTATCTGGTGTCTCTCCCTGCTCCTGATCCTGATAATCCTCATCCTCCCCACTATTGAAATAGGCCTCTATGTAGCAGGCCTTTCCCTTTCCTGAATATCTGTGACCTGGTACACATGGTTCCTAGAAAGTGAAGCACAAATTTTTTCTTCTAAGGTCATGTCGGGTATCATTGTCCATCCATTCTTTCTGGAAGGGTTTCCTCTCTTTATCTTTAATAGGAAAATTGGTTCTAGGAGGAAACCCTATTTTTGGGTACTGCATCCTGCAAATCTCTAGTCCAACTGATGGCATCTGCTAGGGTGTTGGGCCTATAGGACTTGACCCATCCCCGTAAGGGTTCAGTGAGGGCCTCTGTAAACAACATAATCAACCTACTCTCTGATATATCTGTCACCATGACTGCTATCCTATGAACCCTGAAATAAATGCATCTACACTACTTGTATGCTTGAGTTGTGCCAACTCTCTAAAGTGTACCTCAGGTTCCTTCCTACCAAACCACTCAATGAGCCTCTATGTAAAATTGGGTACGATGTGATGGTATTGTGACCCAGTGTCACTAACCCATGGTACCACCACTCATGGGCTTCTCCTTCTAAATGCAAAGTAGCCATTTTAATGGCATTTGTCTTAATCATGGGGTTGATTTGGAAGTATGTATCCAACTTCTGCACCCAATTTTGGGCTGGGCCACCCTGGGTACCCTCAAAGGTAGGGATAGTCAGTTTCCCTACGGTGCACTGTAACTCATAGTTCTGGGTGAATGTCCTATTGTAAGCTTTGGGTTTGTTCTTACTTTTAAAGTGGAAGAAGTCAGTGAAGGTCATGGCTGAATGGAATTCATCTCCTAAAGATCTATACTCTCTCAGATAGGCACTCATGGATTCTTCTAGTTCTACTTGCGCTAGAGGCACTGCAGCTGTAATTTATAAGAATTGAGGCATGGTAGGTCAGGAAGGCTTGTTGTATATCTGGGGATGGATTTTCATGTTGGTATGTAAGTGATCCCCACTACTACTGGTGGATACCCTATCACTATTGGGAAACAAGGGACTGTGTGGGGTGAGCCCATTTTTCTCTGTCATTTGCCTGAAGGTACTCATCATTTCTTTTTTCCCAGTAGTGAGTTCTTTTATGGCTGATATGAGACTATTGAAAGTTGCTTTATCATCATCGTCCATTGTTTCCTTTCCCTTTCCAAACTAATACTCTCTGTCCCCCAACTCTCTGTCCTCTAACTCCTCTTCTCCTCTATCACCATTTCTACACCTCTATCTCCGGTAAGTAATGTTGTATGGGTCTTCTAAATTTATTTATAATTTTACATTTCCATAGCTGGAAAAGAACATGCTCCGATACCACTGTAATATCCTAAACTGATATTTTTCTTTTTTTTTGTGTACTGTAGATAGCTAGTAGGGTTATGTCTCAATATAATATGAAAGCAAACCCTGATCTCTGCATGCAGATCTGTGCCCTAGATAATACTGAAATGCTAGAAAGTAGGAGGAATTCATGCATGTACATACCAGTATGTAGATTTGCTGATGACAAAGAGGATGGTCTCCACATGCAAGAATTGTGATGGAGGAATAAGGAGTTAAGTCAAATCGTCCTCCATGGGTAGTTGTTCCCTCCTCCAAATATATAGATGCTCCTCAATAATAAACACTCCATTGAAGAAGACCCAGATGAGGTGCAATAGGGTTATAGTTCCCTTCTGGAAGTGATGGAAGAAACATGCAGAAGAAGTAGTGCCTCAATAGCCCACAATGATGTATCCTCCTCTAGGAAGTCGCCCATGCAGAAAGACGTCCTCCAAATAGTGATGAATGCTGATAACTATCCTGAAACTCAAGCTGAGAGGCCCTTCTTCCAGGGAAAGGGTGATGAGGGTGTTTTGAGAATAATAGAAGCAACATGCAGAAGTTCTGCCCTCTTTAGAGAAGAATGTGAATAAGTATGTCTCTGACCAAGGTGCCCATGGTATAATAGCGAACCCCTCAAATTCTAGGAATAATCAATATCTCGAAGCAACTGCTGAATAGGACCTGATGATGAAGTAGTGTTGAATCTGGATGATCCAACCTGATGTTGAACTAGGGTAGATAGATTTCACTGCCAAAATACACTAGTTAGTTGAGCATGCACTCAACCCCAACTTATCTCGTCGAGCTCTCCAATTTGAATCATCAAATCAATAATCATATAAGTGTGTTTCTCCATTCACTTTACCTTTCTTTTATAACTTCCAACTGTGAATAACCTAAATTTTGACCTAATTAGGTCACTTTAACTTCTAATTTGTAGTTGAATTGCATGCAGGTACCTGGAGACTCAATCAGGTGCATGCATCATGAAATATAGGTGGCCTTTGGCTCTAGTGGCCCCTGTCTACCTAATGGTGATATAATATTGATGCCCTAGATCTTCTTATATGGCATTAGTCCACAACTAATTCCCTGATTGCTAGTGCATGCTCAAACCTATGGGAATCATATAGGTTATCAGGCTGGTCCTCAATGCCTAAGCAGAAGAGGACATTACATGCATGACTTTGTTGGGGTATTTAAAATCAGTAAATGTTCATGAAATTTTTAGGAAAGGTATTTCATAATATACTTTACAACATATCCAAATTTTCACCTTAAATCCAAATGATGAGTGTGTGCTAACCAAAACATTGTTGCTTTGTTCATGCAAATTCCAAAAATGAATTATAAATGTTACCGTGGACAAGGTTTGGACCCTTCTGAGGTATCATATATTGTTGAAATTTGATGAGTGTGTGTGTGTGTGGGTGGGTGGGTGGGTGGATGGGTGGGTGTGTGTACTTGATATCATGTCAAAATTTCATACCTTTATTCTAATTTATGAACATGTACCAATCAAAATATTGGTCCTTTGTTAGAGTCTAAATAAGACTTATAGCTTACCGTGCATGAGTTTTGGATACTTGTGTGATATCATATCTTGCTTATATTTGGTGAAAATAAATATATGTCAATTTGGAGATGAGGAAACATATGTTGTTTGTATTGTCAATCTCGACGTACGTTTCGGACTCCGTGGTTGAGCCCATCTTCAAGAGAAAGGATATCTCAATGGAATGTGAGGCTATGATCTTTTGTATAAATAGTGAACTTAGGAAAAAAAAATATTTAATATTCATCAAGTCGGCTCAGAAATTTTTTCTTAGTTTGTTTTTATTGTTTTGTGTATCATAGGTTTCCAAGTTTCGCTCAATATAATCTTGTCATCTCTGTTGATGTTTTTATGATGGTTTTCTATTTCTATTGCTTCTCGAATGCGTCTTTTGTTGTAATTGTCTTCAATTGCAATGAATTTTGCATCCTCTATGCAGATGTGATGGTTGGTTTTCCAAGAATGTTCGGCAATTGCTTACTCTTTCATGCCTTATGTCAGCACAACACTCTTTGATTTTGATTTTTATTGCACACCCGGTTTCCCCGATGTATATGTCACCACACGAGCAAGGGATCAAGTAGATGGCCTTTTTTAACCTCCAATCGATGGGATCCTTTTTTTTATCAAGCAAATTTCTCAAGGAATTCGGAGGGGAGAAGGCAGTTTTGATTTGCTTTTGTTTGAGGATTTTTGCTATTTTATCAGTTGTCCCTTGAATGTAAGGGAAAAATTCCTTTTTTGCGTGATCCCCTTGGTTCTTAGCCATTGGTTTTTGTGCTTTTAAGAAATCTCTCTTTATGTATTTTTGTTCATAACCATTCTCTTGTAATACCCTTGAGAGATCTGATAGTTCTCCTTTAAGATGCTTCATATCAGAAATCCTTACCGCTCTTGTAGCAAGAGTGTTAAGGATGCCAATATTCTGTGATGGGTGATGATGAGATTTAGCGTGCAAGTATCTATCAGTATGTGTTTTCTTCCAGTATACTTGGTTTGATATAGAGCCATCCATCTTTTTTGTTATCAAGACGTCAAGGAAATGAAGTTTATTGTTTTCCTGGATCTCCACAGTGAACTTAATGTGATATGACTGGTTATTTAAGTGTGCCAAGAACTTGTCAATATTTTCTCTTCCATGTGGCCAGATGATATTGGTATCGTCCACAAATCTCTTCCAGAGTCTTGGTTTTAGGGGGGGATCAAAACATCCTATCCAAATTTCATACCTTTAATCAAATTTTTAATTGTGCATGGATCAAAACACTAAACCATTCTAAGGGTAGAAAATTCTCTTCAAGTTGGCTCTAGGAATAAGCATAGAGTCTAAGCTCCATATATTCATTTGAAATTTGGTGTTAAAAGATTAATCTTAAAGGAATTTAACCTTAAACCTTAACACTAGAATTAACATCCTTGTATAAGAGGACAATATCTCCATATAAGGGATTCTATTGAAGAGATGAGTTAATTGATGAGATTCTAAGTCAAAGGTAGCATGTGAAATGCGTGTTTATATGCTTATGCTTGTGATAATCTAGTTATACCCTTTATGTTTAATCTTATGATGATTTGGTCATGTTTTCTATTCTAAGTGACACCATCTTAGATAGGTGTTGTGTAGATTTGTGAACTACCAAGTCTAATTGAACTATGATCTCGAATTTGATTTTGAAGACTAAAGAGATTATCGGTCAAGCTTTTCATTTACACATAGGAATCCTATTTCATTTCTTCTAATATAAATATATAAAAAATTATGTAATCAAGAAAAGGGTTCTCTATTTAGAAATGGTATCACATACTATAATGTTAATGTACATATTAGTGCCATTATTTAAATGTTAGACCATCAAGCCCTACTTTTATCATTGATATGAGGGCACATTGCAAATTGGTATCAGAGCTCTTGGTTAGAAAAATAGGGGATGTGTGGTATCTATGAAAATGAATGGCAATGATTTGGTACTATTTTAAGATAATAGGCATGTCTTTGATGCAAAGAGACTAGTTATTTTCTCCAAACTTAGAATTGTATGGAATTGTTGTGTTGAGTTGATTAATGAATTGGAGAATGATTTGTGATCATTGTGAAGATGTCTAAATGTTGATGTAGGTGTTTACATTTGATGATGAATTCATATTTCCATTAAGACTTAATGATCTCTACCCTTTAGAAGCTCTAACATGTTTAAATAATGTGCAATATTGATTGCTAAGCTTGGTGGCATGTTGGGTGATGGTTTTTCACCTAGAAGGATAAGAACTGTAATGATTGATGATACTTATCCTTATTTAGTGTGTATGTTGTATAGTGATGCATTCAAAGGAACTGACCTTGTCCTTGGGATGGTCATCCTTTAAAGTTGAGATACCTTTCACCCATGTTTTGTAGATGACTACTGAAATGAAATAGCCTTGTGGTTTTTATAAAGGAGTTTAATTTATGTTAAACGAGAATTGATCCATCTTGAACTGCGGATATATCAAGCACCGAGAAGGATCCGATTTCTCGAGGTGTAATTTTTTTAATCTTAAACTCAAGAAATTTGATCCCTCCCTTGCTTGATAGATCTCACTTCAAGTTTCAATTTTTTATTTAAGTACCAAGCTAAGTATTATAAAGTGAAAGCTAAGTATTTTGATAATGCTTAGCCTCGAGGGGTAGTTCAGTTGGTTGGAGCCTCTAGGACCAAGTTATAATGAGGTCGAGGTTGAGGTCGATGGTTCAATTCTCTATGTCCTCCGAGGTTAGGAACCCAATTTTGGTGCAAGGGATATGCTCCGAAATAGCCTAACACGGTGAGGCCCCTTCGGGTGGGCCCCTTGAATTGCTTCTCTGTGGATGTAGCGACCCGATCTTTGAGTGTGAACCACATTGAAAAAAGATAGTACTTGATCAAATTTGAACTTGCTTGCTATGAGAGAAATTTAAAATTGAACTCAATTGAATCTCATTGGCATAAACCACGACTTGATTGATATGGTCATTTTGTTTACTTTTCTTTTCAGTTTTTTGTTAAGGTCATATGGAGATGGATGAGATGGAAATGGCAACTATACTACTAGTCATGATGTATAATGGTGATGGAAAACATGAAAATGTAGGTGAGAAAAATATGGCTATTAGCAGTTCTACCTCATGTGTGAGATCAAGGTCTCATCGTATGGCCAAAATACATCATAGCTTTTCCTTTATTTTGATCCATAAGCAATAATGAGCAGTGGGATAAGAAAGAAGGGTGATTCAAGAAAAGAGCCCCCCTCAAGGGGGCTATAGAGGCCCTACCTATAGACAAGCCAACGAAAAGAGATGATGTGTATATAATCTCCAATATAAAAGAGGAGGGCATCCCCATGCTCATATCAACGTTTCAATACAATCTTGGATCAATACCAACAGGGGTTTGATCCATATGCTATTGTATACAATACATAATAAGGTTAGAGGGAGACCCAATCCTAGTACATAAATATGGTCCCACCATATTTGATCTAAAGTACACAAGGACCTGAACAACGACATCTTGATAAGATGACAAACCACAGCAATTGAAGCCCAATTGAAATTAGAGGGGCAGAGTGATAGTGTGAGACAACTCCTCACATGTGGCTCAAGTTGCTGCAAGACTGAGCCAAATAGGTCTAGGGAACTATGACTAATACACAATCACTACCACTAATGCAACCTAGACATCACAAGAAGCTAAGAAGTAAAGATATTCCATAATAAAATCAAGAGGTGGAGAGAGTCATAAATGTTTGGGGTCTTCAACCAGGATATGAAAACCACCACGCCATACAATTCTCTACGATGTGATAATGAACTGACATTAAACATGTAAAACCCAATAAGTCCAAGGGAGAATGAATTCTCCCCTCAATTGGTCCAAGGGAATCCATCAATTATAGTTATGGGACCAAGGTACATAATGCCTTTAAGTCTATCCTCTAAAATACATGTGTTAAAGTGGATAAAGAAAAACCCATTGAAAATAAAGGAATCACTCCTCCACAACAACCAAGAGTGATTTCCCCTTCTGAGATGTCAAATAACCAGCGTAGATCCAAATCCTAGGCTCTATCAAGTGCTGAGACGAGGTGCAAACCTCTTCTTAGGTATCCATTGATTTGATTCAAACCAAAAGACACATCTTTTTATTTAAGATCCACATCTAATTTTAATATTATTTATGGCCGACATATAATATTTTTTTATTTTTTTATTTTGTTAGGAACGAAAATTGCATCATTTCCCCACACACGGTTTTAAAACCATATGCAAGGCCCTCCTACAATCATGGGAGGCCCTCCTAAACCATGTACAATAAAACCATGGGTTGTTTAGGAGGCCTTGCACATGATTTAAAAACCATGTGCAAAGCCTCCTAAACCATGTACAATAAAACCATGGGTTGTTTAGAATGCCTTGCACATGGTTTTAAAAGCATGTGCAAGGCCAACATTTTTTTTGCGGATAATTCAATTTTGTGTTTTTTCCTTAACTCACATTTTTTTTTATGGATAATTAAATTTTTACTGTTTTATTGTTTTGTTAGGTAGGAAGATTACAACACCTCCCCCATATTAGATTGTTTTTGTGGCCGACATTTATTTTGACCTATTAGAAAATTTATTTTTTATTAATAAAAATAATGTTACGAAAGTGATATTATTTTTTATTTTGTGTTACAAAATCTCTCCGATAATATTCACTATCACTATTATTTTTTGCCGACATGTTACAAACTTTACATCAAGTTACAAGATCTCTCCCATAATGATCACTATCACTATTTTTTTTTCCGACATGTTACAAACGTTACTAACGTTACATCACTTTACAAGATCTCCCCCATACTGGGCTGTAGAGCGCAACCAACCACTTCATGAACGCCCAAGAAAAAAAATTCATTGTTTCATTGGTTTGACATCTATCGAACGTGATTGTATCGTTTTGGTAACATTGTAGCTTCCACGATGATTATGTAAAGCTCAATATATATCCAAGTAAATCAGTTTAATAGAGGATGAATTTAAAAACACCACAAAGTTTGAATTTAACACTTTAAATCATTTTAACCTGCATTCGTTAATTGGAATGTGATAGAGAATCTAAATAAACAATCTCTCGCGTGCCCAAAGGGAAGCTACGCTCATTTTAACGCTAAAGTAGAATTTCTGTAGCATTCTCTCACCTTTCAAAGAACCGATTGTTCCAGTTTTTCTTACAACAGGATTGCAAGCAATTTAGATTTTGGGTTACTTATTTCAATGAAGCTTTCTATGTTCAATTGTTTTTAATAAAAACAATTTAAAAACAATTGACATATTTATACTGATAGGTATTTATATTTTAGAATTTAGGGTGAATTAATTCTGTGTACTGTATTTAGAATTTGGGGTAAATTAGCATCTATTTCTAGATTGAGCTTAGAATTTGGGGTGAATTAACATTTATTTCTATATTACACTTAGAATTTAGGGTGAACTAGCATCTATGCTTTTTCTAAATTGGAAAATAAGAGAAATATATTGTTCAAGATTGATTCTATAGCAGTTGTTCCAAATTAAAAATAAACAATTATAAACAAAAAAATATATAAAAAATAATTGATAATTGATACATAGATAACTCTTAAGCTGATATATAAATAACAAACAGTTATAACCTATCAGTTATTAGTATTCAGTAACTACCATTTAAGTGGCTATGATAGTTATCAAACTTTACATAATCATCAAGAAAATTCAAAACTCAAAATCATACAATCCACTTTTAAGGAATTCATCCTGGAAATGATACAATGCAGCACCTCTTTATTCAATTTACTTTTCAGGCAAAGGGTGCTCAGACTTAAAGGGAAAAGAGCCCGCCAAATAGAAATCATTATGGATCCTTTTGTTTTTGCAGGTTGGTGATTCCATTTTCATATCATAACTCCATTGCTAAGGAGGACCATAAGATCTACTCCATGTACGTAGAAGCAGAAGCAGCTACTTTGTGGTTGACATGATCATAATGCAATGCCATGAGTTGTAGAAGGAAGGAAATGGAAGAACAGAGAATGTGAGCTGGAGTTTCCAGTAAGCTGGAGTTATAGCAATTAGCCAATGAGCCCAAGAGACGCCAGCTGCTATAAACTTATAATTGGTCTCCTCCGAACATGTATAGTAACTCCACTTAAAAAACTGCATAGATGGACCAAAAAAGACTCCAGGTGCTATAAACTTGTGATTTGTCTTACCCGTTCATGTACAGTAACTCATATATAAAAACCTGCACAGATGGGCCAGCGCTGAACAAACTTTAACCCTGAAAATATTTACAAATAGATATTCCCATCGGCCTAGAGCAAGCTGTCTGTACAGCTTGGATTTTATTCCCATGAGAAAGCAGTTGTCACTATAAATGCATGGGCATTTAACAGTATCCCAGCAGACAGGAAACGAATACTGTTCAGTCACTGCTGCTCATCTTTCCCAGGAGCTGATAACTACCCTGCAATGTTATAATTAGGAATATCAATCATGGCAACAGAATTACCCTTATAATCCTCATTCCCAGCACAAAAGCAAATATAATTGAGACTACAAACTCATATAAGATCTATGACCGAATCAAAGACTGACCAGTCATAAACCGTCGGACTTCTGGGGACATTATTACCATCCTTTTTACTTCGCCATGGATTCTTCTCTCTTTCTCGTGGTGTCACTGTTACACAACATTCCAAATCCAACAAAAATAAATGCAGTGTTCTCCAATTGATGAGTTTCATGGCAAACAATAGAAATAAATTCATTGATGCCACAGTGCAGAAATAGAAAAAACAAATCAAGGCTACTCACAAGAAGATGGTGAGATTGGAGGGCTTGAGGCTCCTGGGGAAGAGGGACCATCCAGAGAAAGTGAAGGAAGGTAACCAGGAGGCTTAATAATGGTGATACTCTGCGTTTCATCATTCGATCGCTGGAACTCTCCAGACACCCTGCGTTTTCTCAACTGGCTTAAGCCCTTTTCGGCCTCTGCAAAAATGTCCATGACTGAACATTAAAACTTGAAATTTCCACGAAACATGGAGTTTGCACCATGAAATTGCAGATGCAAATAATATAATTACATCGAAAGAAGCCAGATCCATTATATAGCCCAAGTATCTGGGATCCAGTGTTCAAGATCCATAACTTAAAGGGTATATTGAATATGATTATTAACCCAATCCTCTCAATTATAGGGTATATTGGATATCAGCACAAACCCA
Source organism: Pseudotsuga menziesii (assembly GCA_001517045.1). Taxonomy (NCBI): domain Eukaryota; kingdom Viridiplantae; phylum Streptophyta; class Pinopsida; order Pinales; family Pinaceae; genus Pseudotsuga; species Pseudotsuga menziesii. Next base: position 528,525 of record LPNX010196774.1, read on the forward strand.
AATCCATGGAGAAAAGCAAGGTGCCTCCAGTTATACAGTTAACTTAAAGTTTATATTGAATATGATTATTAACCCAATCCTCTCAATTATAGGGTATATTGGATAACAGCACAAACCTATTGGATAACAGCACAAACCCAAATCCATGGAGAGAAGCAAGGTGCCTCCAGTTATACAGTTATATATAGGCATGAACTCTATATAGTTGTAAATCTAGATCCATGGAGAGGAGCAAGGTGCCTCCAGTTATACAGTTATATATAGGCATGAACCCTATATAGTTGTAAATCCATCTGGGCTAATATGGATTATGCTCCTATGGGCCATAAGTTATAAAATGGGGATCAAATACAAACAACATCTGACAATTCATACAAAGCAACTAACCTGGATTGAAGTGGGTCGCCATGGCTGAATTAGTATTACTATTCTTCCTGAGTTTACCGAGGCCACTCTCAGGGCGAGGGCCGGCCAGAGTATCGTCCCACAGCTTATCCAACAACCCCATTATACTTAATTCTTCAGATAGTATTGTTCAGAATTTGCTATACCCAAATCGCCTGTGAATGAAATCGAAATGATAGCTATATTTCCGCTTCTTCTTTATCAAAGAGATGCAATTAATTAGACTTTGAGATACCAGCACTCTCTCTATTTATAGGAATCGATCAGTTAATCTAATATACGATTAGATTAGATTCCTAATTTAGGGCCAATCTGATCTTTGGTTCCGTTTACGGCCAGTAATCGGAACACGTCGACTTTCAGGTTTTCTTGGTGCACCGTCAGTCGTCCCTGTAGATAAGGCGATGGGTTAACGCAAAGGAAATCCGGATTCGAATCCTATGCTGACATGTTATCGAACCCACTTGTAACATCGCATGGTATTGCTGGACAATATAACAACTTTCGCGTTTGGAATCTTGTAATGTTACGTCTTTGTACACTCTGTGGGAGTGTTGTACAATCGGTCAATCGGTCGGTTTGTATGTAGGATTTTTTTTTGTTTTTTGTTTTTGTTTTATTGTAAAATTAGAATTTAATTGTGTTTTAATTGCGATATTGATGGTAGAAATAGATTCGTTATCTTTTAAAACATCTAAAATTTAATTACTTAACAGCTGTAATCTAGATTTAAAAAAATCTTAACCAGTTTTGAGATTAGAAGTGTTTTAGTTTGTTAAGTTTAAAGTGATAGATTTTTAGTCTTATGGACTATTGTTTTCATTTTTTTCCATTAATACTTTTCCATACTTTTGAGTTTTCACCATGTTTAATGTGTTATTAATGGTTTTTTTTTTAAATTTCTATATCTAAATTTTTGAAATCTTATTGGTGCCATACCATGAAAATAGTGATTAAAAAATTAACTCAAAAATAAAAACTTTCCTAAAATGAAAACATGACAATTTCCACTAATGTAAAGAGGGAAGGTTTCCATTTTTTCTCATTTAATACCATTTTTTATTTCTATTATATTATTCAAAATATAAAATGAAAATTTAGACATTTCCTTGCTTTTTTGCTTTGATTTCTTTTTAGTCCCCCTTTTCCTACCAATAGCCCTGCCTTTCCTACCAATAACACTTTCAATCTTAATATGGATTTTTTGCTTTTTTTGGAAATAATCTTAATATGGGTTTTTTGCTTTTTTGGAAATAAGGAATTAGTTTCCATTAATGTATAGGAAACCATATCTATATGAAATGGTTGTCAAATCATCTTTCTCTTACAACAACACTTTTAATCTTAATAAAGGCCTTTTGCTTTATTGGAAATAAGGAATTAGTTTCCATTAAAGTAGAGGAAACCATATCTATATGAAATGGTTGAACCCTTTTTTGTCTTACAAGAGCACTTTTAATTTTAAAAGGGTCTTTTTGCTTTTTTGGAAATAAAGAATTAGTTTCCATTAAAGTAGAAGAATCCATATCTTATCTATATGAAATGGTTGAACCCTCTTTGTCTTACAACAACACTTTTTGTCTTAATAGAGGCTTTCTGCTTTTTTAGAAATAAGGAATTAGTTTCCATTAAAGTAGAGGAAGCCATATCTATATGAAAAGGGTAGACTACGCCTTCGACGTTTTGTGTCGGAACCCGACCACTGTCAACCCTTTTTGGTTTAAATCGTATTTCCGATCACCGAAAACTGTATCACCGTCTGCCGGAAAAAGGCTCCGTGTGGGCCGGAAGGAAAAAGTCAGCGAGACTCCAGTTTGAGGGACCGTCGAATGCATGGCGTCGCCTCACGTCTCTTACCACCCACTCCAACACATTCTACATTCAAACAAATATCTTCTCCATGTTCAATCTTCTGAGCCACTCAACAACAACTCACAGAGTATATAATAATGTCAAGGGTCGGTGCTACAAAATTTACTAATTTTCACTAAACAGCGAGACTAAGTACATAGCATCCTGTAAACTGAATACAACTAAAAAATGTTGAGTGACTTGGTTCACTCATATAATAGTTTTTTTTGGGTCACAAAGGGGTATTTAGATGAGTGACTTGGTTCACTCATATAATAGTTTTTTTTGGTCACAAAGGGGTTTTATCTAAATACTGAGAGTTTTTTTAGTTTTAATTTTGATTATCATCTTAACCATTAAGAAAATATTGCACTCAACCATTGGATGATGTGGTAAGGAGGCACAATCATAATGTTGGCATGTATTTGAAGGGAGTATAAGTACAAATGATGCTTGATATGTGCAAAGGGGATGATGAGATAGGAGAGAAGGTGGTGGAATATGGGACCATTATGGCTTGTTGTCTACGTGCCAAATTGAGATAACCCTCCTTTGTCAAGTACAAACTTGTACTTTTAGAATCATGAAGGAAAAGGGTATGGATATAAAGGTGTATATGATGGCATGCAGCAATATTTTTTGCATTCATGATGAGATTAAGGTTGGGTCAACCAAGAAAGGAGAGGGGATATGTTACAAAAGTAGGATTATTATTAATGATGATATTAGATGATAGCCCTATTTTGACTTCTCTAAATTTCGTTTTTTGGAATTTGGAGTGGGAACTCTATGTTGAGGATTGGGTTGTCGACCTACTAGTTATGGAGTGTCATTCTTAGTACTTTAGAAATGGTTTGTCGCAAAGATTATTAAGGTGATTGATAGAAAAGAAAAGAATGATAGGAAAAAGGTAGAGGGAGCATGGAAAAGCAATGATTGTATTCATAGAGGGAGTCCCATAAAATGTAGAGCATAATCCTTAACAAGGAGTGCTGCAATAACCTATCACAGTAGATTTTATGATAAGGTAAAGATGGACATTGAAAAAATTGAAAGTATCATGGCATAACAACGAGGCATGGAATCTAGTACATAAGTGGATGAGGAGATATTTAGTGGATTCATTACACTAGTTTTTCACGCAACAAGGATGCCAAATTCTTGTAGTTGGTGGACATTCACTAGCATATTAATACTTTAATAACCATGATGGTGGAAGTAGGAGGTGCCTAATAGTATGTTGTTTATAAACAAACTAAACTTGTTGAAAGATAAACTAGAGCACATAGATCATAAATATGAGTATGTCTCTAAAACCTAATAAAATCTTTCGAACTCCTAATAAATTCCTCCAAAGTTCTAATAAAGAATAAGACAAGTGTAGTGTTTAGATTGATTCTATGAGGGTGGTCCAAAATTTGAAATCAACAATTTCAAAAAAGTAAAAAATAACTTAGTGAACATATCATAAATATACTTGGCGATATTTGGAAAAATTAAATTTCAACTTCAATTATTAGATACAACTATTACATTATTAGATACAAGTATGAGCTTAACTCCATTGATTATACAACTATTGGCTTAAATTCAACTATAATCATGGTTATATTAAATAACTATTAGATTATTTATTATATACAACTATTAGCTTAACTCCAATGATTCTACAACTATTAGCTTAACTTCAACTCTAATAGAAGTTATATTAAATAACTATTGGTTATCTGAAATGGTGATACAAGTATCAAATCAAATTTAAATGAACGTGGTAATTAAAATGTGGTAATATCCATATCGTTTTAGTGAATATCCATTGTTTTGATTTTACTGAAAACAGAGTAAATATTTGAGTTGTGAGTTGATTTGTAGACATTAAATGATAGGGATGAATAACCTTAAGGATTTGATGTACTTTGTGTTATTGTTTTCGGTGAGAATGAGAATGGTTGTTTTGCTTTTAGTGAAAACAAAGTAAATATTTTATTGAAAACGAGTAAATATTGTAGCATTTTTCGTCAAGATTTTTGTATACTATGTGAGTTGAGTTATAGACAATAAATGAGAAGGGTGAATACGGATTTATGCATTGAGACTCTTGGATACCTTTTATCAATTGAGTTATATTCAGTTTAAAAGATTATATGTATTTAGGCTCATTGTTTTGCTTTAACTAAAAATGAGTAAATATTATAGCACTTTTCTTCAAGATTTTTGTATATTTTGTGAATAAATTGAGTTATATTTAATTTAAAAGATTATATGTATTTAGGCTCATTGCTTTTCTTTAAGTGAAAATGAGTAAATAATTGTAGCACTTTTCTTTAAGCTTTTTGTATATTTTGTGAATGAATTGTGAGTTGAGTTATAAACATTAAATGATAAGGGTGAATAAGGATTTGATGTACTTTGTCTTATTGCTCTGAGTGAGATGAGTAAATATTGACGTAGCACATTAATGTCTTTGCCTTATGCAACAAGACTTTTAGACACCTTTTGTGAATGAGTTTCAGCTTAAAAGATTTTATGTACTTAGTGGATCATTGCTTTCAATGAAAATGAGAAAATATTGTTGCACTTCATATAATAGTTTTTTGAGTGATTGGAATCAACACTATGACTCAAGAAAACTTGGCTTCTTAATAAATCAAGGACCATTATGCTTGAAAAAAATATGAAAACATAAACTCTGCAGATTGATTGAGAAAAACAAAGACTAACCAATTTTGACAAAATTTTGAATTGGATGGCATGCTCATAGAGCACATGTACTGGAAGAACTGTAGCCTTCTTTCTCTTCTAGCACACAAGCATGTTGGGCATGTTTCTAAGCAATTCAAAATTTCAAATAAAAGGGATACGAACTTGCGACGTCCGAAGTCCATGAAACCGAAGCTTGGAAACTTATTCCCAACGTAAATGGGAAGCGGGCATGCACCGATCTCCATACCTATTATTTTTTTTAGTAACATGAACAAACCCAACTGCGGTGGGACACACTTAAACCCGAGTGAGATTGATCTTGTGACCTCCAATTTACAACAAGACTTCATAATGACGAAACAACCAATAAGCCACACCGGTGCAGGCTTAATAGACCATCATATTAATTATGAGATATATTTCATATTATGAATAGACCATCATATTAATTATGAGATATATTTCATATTATGAATAGACCATCATATTAATTATGAGATATATATTCTATGTTATATATTTCTTTGTAACAAATATTTTCCAAGAGTTGTTTTTCTTAGTTTTTTCATTAATTAGCATAAATCCATCTTAAACAAGCATTTAGAGCGATCCAATTTCATGCGCTGTAAATATTTTTTTTATCTTAAACTTTTTACAAAATTTTACACTTCAAGATATTTGATCCCTCTCTTGAATTAATATTTTCCTCAATTAAACTAATACTATTTTGATAAATTATTAAAATAATTTATTTTAATAAATTATTATCTTCCATAAAATAAATAATATTAAATTTCCTTATTAATGGATTCTCTATCCTCAAAACATCTTAACAAATAAACTTTAACAAAACAATATTAAATTATCTTTTTATAAAACAGTATATTAAATAAAATCCATTTAAACTTCAACAAAACAATATTAAAGCCTTTTTATAAAACACTATATTAATTAAAATCTTTTTATAGTTTTTTTTAGACCATGGGAACAACAATCTCCCAAAAGTATATCCAAGAGCGTGCAAGCAAGATATACCAATAACTTGTGACTTAGCAAGGGCTCAAACGTCTCGATAGGGTCCCCACCCTTCAAGCCTTGTCACAGCACACCAAATGAACAACCCTATCCATTCTAATGAAAATAAAAAAATTATGACAACATCTATAGAGAGGATTCTTGGCGATAAGAACTAAAGACCATCTACACTATGGCAACATCATGGGACCCTCGAGCTGCACATCTTTTCAAACAAAATCGTGTCATCCACCTTAGCTTTTAGAAAAAGTTAAAAGTAGTAGAATATTTTAACTAGTTGTTCGAAACAATCAAATATATTTATAAAAGTCGTTATGGTTTTTTAAGTGATTTGATTTCACACATCTAAATACAAAATTGAGTTTTATAATTACAAAATAATAAAATATAATTATAAAACTGGCGACACTTTTCTCCAATGATTACATTTTTAATTATAAAAAAACTTAATTTTATAATTTTAATATAGTAAAATATTATTTAAATTAATCAATATGGAAGTTCATTTCAAGATACATGTGAAATTTAATATGTCCAATAGAAGTGAGCTTGATTTAACTTTAAATATTTTTATATGATTAGTAAAACATTTGGGGTATGGGATTTCATTATATAATTTATTTTATTTTGGAAGTTAATTTCAAGATACATGTGAAATTTAATATGTCCAATATAAGTTAGCTTTATTTAACTTTAAATATTTTTATATGATTAGTAAAACATTTGGGGTATGGGATTCCATTATATAATATATTTTATTTTAAATTTATTAAATAGTGAAAAAATAAAATATATAAAATATAAACTTTTAATTATTTAATATAAAGTTAAATTAATTTAAAATTTATTTAAATAAAAAAATAAAAATATATATAAGTAGTGGAGACAAAGTTAATATAAAAATAGACTTTAATCGTAAATATGTATATGTCCATTATAACATTAAATTCCTAATTCTCTTTTTAGGGCTCCAACTTGGGTTAGAATCCGTCCCATTCTTCCTCTTCATTTTTAGGCTTATGATTTTCTAATTCTTTTTTAAGGGCTCCAACTTGGGTTAGAATTAGTCCCTCTCTTCTTCTTCTTTAGGTTTATGATTCTTTATTTACTATTGGCAATGCTCTCAAAATTTTTAATTCTCTCTTTACGGTTCTAACTTGGTTTAGAATCTGTTTTGTTCTTCCTCTTCATTTTTAGGTTTATAATTTTCTTTTTTATATTGGCAATGCTTTCAATAAATTCCAGTGAAGAGATGGAACAAAGAAGCATCTTTACATTTGCACATATTTACGCCGAAGGCATTTTCCCTATGGAGACGTAGTCTCAGAAGATTCCTCGTCTCCTTGGCCATTCACACTTCGACAGGTGTCGCGTCGGATTAGGGAATGGATTGTGGACAAGTGTTGTGCTGATCAATCATATTTTTTTTCTTCTGCATTTTAGTTGGGTCCCCAATTCTGCAATCTCGATTGGTTAACTTCTATCCCGTAGACCACTGGTGTCCTCTGTGTTACGGCCATTGCTGCACATGAATGGATTGATGGATTGATTGGCAGTTGCAGGTCGTTCTTTGGAGTTGGTGTTTAGCGTTTTTTTCCTTCTGTATTTTATTTGGGTCCCCGATTCTGCAATCTCGATTGGAGAACTTCTATCCCGTAGACTGCTAGTGTCCTGTGTGTTACGGTCGTTGCTGCACGTGAATGGATTGATGGATTGATTGCCAGTTGTGGGTCATTCTTTGGAGTTGTCGTTTAGTGTGTTTTCATGACATATGGTTTGCGTGTATTCTCTACTCTTCCATCTGTTGTCTTAAACCACTAGTTCTAGCAATTATTTGTACAGGATTTTACTGTCCTTGCCCGTAGTTCATTTATCTCGATTCGACAAACTCATTGCCGACGATTTTGCAAAGTTTCGGTTAACCATATTTTGTGGGTTTAGCATACACTATTCTGGACGAGTTTTCTGTCTTTACGCTCACAATTTGGTCAAGCTTCCATTTTACTGGTGCTTCATTGAATTGAATACACTTTGCCCATGTCCCTTTATCCACTGGCATTAATGTTTCATCAATGCATTGTTGCTCAATTAATGCAAGAAAGCTTGTCATATGATTCAGACATGGGTCAATATCTTCATCTTTGCTCAGCTTATGACGATCTTCAAAATCTTGTTACAATACTGCATTTGCCGCATTATTGCATCGCTTTTGCTTTGCGGCATATAAACAGACCTTCAGGTAACCACATATTGATTTTGGTGCGCTTCATTTACACTTCACAGTTTGCAGTTTCTTTAAATTTGCAGGTATTCCTTTAGTCTACCTAAATTTTTTGTAGGTTCATTTAGTCCGATTATCAAATGGTCAAACACCCTTGCTTTGTTTTCCTGTTATTGCTACTTTGACTGATTATTAGTTATTGATGTATTTTGTTTTACAGTTTGCAATTTCTTTAAATTTGTAGGTGTTCCTTTAGTCTGCTTAAATTTTTTGAATATTCATTTAGTCTGATTATGAGATGGTCAAACACCCTTGCTTTGTTTTGTTGTTATTACTGCTTTGATTGAAAGAGAATGACATAATCCTTTCTTTGTTTTAGTTCAACCAAATAAAGCAAGGGTGTTCCATGAGATGCTCAAACACCCTTGCTTTCTTTTGTTGTTATTGTAGCTTTGTCTGATTATTAGTTATTTATCTATTGCCTCATATTTTTTTTCCCGGGAATAAAAAATTTGATACATTTTTACCTGAAAGGAATTCGAAAGCTGCAAATGCCAAATGACTTTGCTTTATGCATATAAACACACCTGAAGGTAACCACATATTGATTTTAGTGCGCTTCATTTACACTTTACAGTTTCCAGTTTCTTTAAATTTATAGGACACCAGCGGTCCATAGTTATATTACGCTATTTTGTAATCGTAAACTGGGCTAAACTGGACTAAATAGTAAATTGGAGTTTTACAAGCACGTTCAAAACAGTTGAATCCTGCTGAGGTCACTAACGATTTTTTTTTCGTATAAATTTCTTAGACAAAAACAATATTCAAGTTTCACCTTTTTGTCTTGTGGTTTGATTTAAGGTTTTTATTGTGTGTTTCCGCAACCCGCAATTTGCGCGATTGCGAAATGCGGAAAGGGAAAAATAAATTTACCATATTTTGTATGCCAACATCCCGAATTTTTGTAATCCCGCATCCCACAATTCCAGGATATTCTGCTTTTGCCTTTGCGCTTTTAGCTTTTTACCATGTAGTTTAATTTAACATTTTTGTTTTGTGTTTCTGCAATCCGCAACCTGTAATTTACGGGATTGCGCATTGCCGAAAGGGAAATAAAACTTCTCTATTTTGTAATCCCGTATCCCACATCCACAATTGCGGGATGCGGGATGCGGGTAGTGAATGAAATATTATTTAGTAATCCTGTATCCTGCATCTCGCAATTGCGGGATGCGGGTTGGGGGATAGTGAATTATATATTAATCTATAAACTATGTAATATAATGAAGAAGAGTAAAGGAATACAATTAAGAATTAAAATATTTATAGTGAAAAATTGAAAAAGGACACAAATTAATCTATTAATCTTTATTTCAAATTTTGAACAACTGCCATAGAATCAATCTCAACAGTACTTGTCTCATGCTCATAGGTAGAGATAAAAAAACATACATCTTGGTACACCCCAAATCTCAATATTCCCCCTTAGTGTAAGTTCAACCGGAAAAAAATTGTGTCATATCTGCAGTTTTTTTTTGTCATTCGATCACATGAATATGTGACATTGCGATTTTTTTTGTTCTTGCCCTGTTTCATTTCACAGGAAAAAAAAATTGTCACGCTATGGAGAATATGCTAACTGAAGATTCTATTTCACTATTGCTGCATGGTGCTGTCAACATTTTCCCGCTGCTACAAGTCTCGTCGTTAAACCAAGTGAACTCACTGAACTCATCATCTATTCAGTTCCGAATTTCTATCTCAGATGGGCTTCACAAGCATGGGATATTACTTCCAAGTATATATATTAGTCTTGTAGAAACTGGACAACTCAAAGAAGGATCTATAATCAAACTTACCAAGTGTACATCGAACATTGTACATAGTGTAACGTATGTTTAATTTCCATTTTGTCTTTGTCCACTTAATCATTTTCACACTGTTCATGCATCCAAGGTTTTTATATCCCATTCAACTCTAACATACTTGTTCTCATAGGACTATCGCATTGCTTTCACTTGAAGTTGTCGCAGTGGATGCAACAATTATTGGAGATCCTGCACCTTACCACTTACCTGTACCTTCTCCCTCGCAGAGTTGTTCCTCTGTTCCGGTGAATCCTAGCTCAGTAGATGAAAACCCTGCCTTGATTGCATCAACTATTCCATTCACATCACTAACCTCTTCTAGCAAGGTTTGGAACATTCAAGGTCGAGTTATTGCCAAGACAAAGCTACATGAATATGGAAACCAACGAGGGTCTGGAAAAATCTTTGGATTTGACATTGTTAATGCTTCACACGATGAAATACATATATCTGCATTCAATGGATTGGCACTCTCTTTGTATGACCAAATACATATAGGAATAGTGTACATAGTATCAAATGGCGCAGTGAAAGCATCCAATCCAATTTTCAACCATTTGAAAAGCCATAATGAGATTTTCCTAGGTTCCTCCTCAACCATCCAACCATGCTTAAATGAATACCCCTTAATACCTTTTTTTTTGCTTTAACTTTAAAACTATTCAGGAGATACAAAGTATACCTGTCAATTCCATGGTGGACCTTGTTGGCCTTGTCATTTCAATTTCTCAAACATCCACAACATGAAAATGAGATGGTGTTGAGACTGTTAGGCGCACTATTGGACTTCGTGACATGTCAGGCTATTGTATTGACATAACACTTTGGGGAGAGCATTGGCAAATTGAAGGAGTCGAACTTGCCAACCTCTATGGTTTACCTACGCCTCTAGCTGTAGCAATCAAAGGTGGTTGTGTTACAGATTTTAATGGAAAAACTGTTGGAACTATTTCCAACACTACTATTTTTATAAACCCAGAAATTGAACAAACTTCAGTTCTCCAAAATTGGTTTCAAGAAAATGGATTTCGTTTAGCATCACCATCATTGAGCCGAAAGTTCAATGCCTCTCACTCTGGTTCTCGTAAAGTCGCTACCATCAATGACCTGCAAACTCTTCAATCATCTGAAAAAGTTGTTTGGTACTCTCTTGTAGCAATCATCACAAATGTTAACATGGATGACTTTTATTTCCTTGCATGCCCTCTTTTTGTTGACAGAATACAATGCATGAAAAAGATTGCTCACAAAGTTGGAGACATTTGGCATTGTGCTAAATGTGATGGAGAGTTTCTTGAATGTGACTACCGATATATACTAAAGGTTGACTTGGAAGATGTTACTGGATCCATTCATGGTGTGATAGCATTTGATGATGCTGCAAACCAACTCATGGGAATTTGTGCAAAAGATCTGTGTCTTCTCTCAACTGAAACAACATCACTTGATGAAATAGTGTAGAAAATCTGCAACAAAAAATTACTTCTTACTCTTTCAGTTAAAACAGAGACCTTCTGCGGAGTTGCATGCCTAAAAGTTGTATTTGTCATGGTTGAAAACACATAAATGACAATTTCAGATGGACACATAAATATATACATTTTTTCAACTTGATACTTAACCATTCTTCATTGTCTATAATGAATGCTTTCAATTCTCAATTTTAACTCGTTGTTTCATTGTTCAACATAGCAGGGTATTTTTTTTACTCTCTTATAGCACCACTTTCTTGCAATCTCATACTTCCAATGTACAAGCTATCACTTACCATTTCTTATGCAAATTGGTGAAAAAACATATATCGTAGTTTTTAAATACAATACTATTTTGCTATCTTGTTTTTTGTAAAATGCACAACTTTTGATTACTCTGTACATAACAATAATTACAGTTACTTTTATTTTCATATATACTTTCTCACACTACACTTTGTTCTTCTATATTACTGTTTTCTTACAATTATCAAGTTACAACTTGAAAAACAAAATTTACTCCAGTTATATTATTTTAAGCTACATTCTTACTTCCCCATATGCAATGAATTAACGTTTGTTTTTTATCTTCTCCTTTATATCCACATAGTTTTTGGTTAATACATATACAAAATGTGTCGCTGCCAACAATCAAAGCTTCTAGGTGTTTAACAAGTTTACAATTATCTTGTAGGAATTATGCCAAATCATGACAAGGAACAAGCCAATGCACGAAGAAGAGCATTATATGCACAAAACAGAGATAAAAACAACAAGAAACAACGTCTTCTTTACAAGGCTGCTCGCATGCGTGTGGATATGTCTTCTTCAAATTCTCTTGCAGAACCTCTTGACTCAGCTTCACTTCCATCTCCTGTACCAAATCCATTGAACAACCACCTCAATGATGCACATCAACGATTTCATAAAAAAATGGACCAACTAGCTGATATGCATGTCTACTTGATTTGCAAAGAATGTTACCCTGGTATTGTAACAAAAAAGTTCCATGAAGCATACACTTGTTGACATTGTATTCTAGAATGAAAAGGGCATCGCTTTTCATTGGAAAACAATATGGATCTGGGAAACCAACCAACTATCCTTGCAGTACTTACACAGGTTGAAGAGATGCTCATTAGTCATGCTAACCCCATATTGCAAGTGACACATGCTCGTGGTGGTCAATATAAATACTCTGGTCATACTATTTGCTTCCCCCAAGACATTTCCAACATTGCCACATACCTACCACATTTAGTATCAGAACTTGACATCCTTGTTGTTTGGAAATGCAATTCTACAAACAAAACATATGAATTGTTTGTTAGTCGAACACATGTTCTTGCTGCCCTTCAATTCAAAATGGCAAATGACCCATACTACAAGGATGTAAAAATCAACCCAATTGCATTAGCTTCTTTGCCTCTTATTTCAGCAAACATTTCACCTTTGATTCCACATCTTAATAGCAATGCTACATTATCTCATCAACAAATCTTGTCCAATACAGATCAACCACCAAATTCATTTGAACCCTATGAATTGCAATCCTCATCATTTATTTCAACAAAAACTAATTCTAGAACTGAGGTTGAATAAATTAGACAGTTGTTACACATATCAAATATCCCACTACCAGACCTTCCATTGATTGGACCCCTATAGAAATGTCCCCTATCAATGAGTACAACACAGAAGGCCTTCTTTCCATGGCTTTTCCAATTTTGTTTCCCACAGGTACATCAATTTTATTACAACCATGCATTCATCAAATTGATATGCATGAATATGCACTTCACCTTATTCGCTATCATGACAACAGATTTGCCCAACATCCTTGCTTCCGATACAACATATACAATATAATTATGCATCATCAAAGTAATAGTACTGCCTCTATTTTTGTCAAAAAAAATCTTGAAGATACACTACCTCCCATAGTATATGATCTTGTCAACCAATTGCAAGAGATGCCGAATGATAAAATTGGTAAGTAGTTCGCAAGATTTGGGTCTTCATTACGTGGAAAACGTTCATATTGGAACAAAAGTAGAGCTAAATTGAAAAATATGATCAATCAACAAGGTACACCAACATTCTTCTTCACCCTTAGTGCAGCTGACAAAAAATGGCCATATTTGCATGCTCTAATGCCTACTAAACTTCCTAATGGTTCAACTCAAGATTATCAATGGAGGGTTCACAACATCATATCAAATCCACATATTACATCACAATACATGCACAATAGATTCAAAACATTTCTTGAAGAGGTGCTTCAAAAAGGTTTTCATATAACTGATAATTGATGCAGGTATTATACCATCTATTCCTTCCTATTTTTCTCTATGTATGTTTTAGTTTATACAATTTCTTTCTAATATATGCTTTTTCTCCCATGTAGATATGAATGACAACATAGAGGATCCACACACATTAATGTTTTTATTTGGTTGGCAAATGCACCAAATATGGACATGTTAGATTGGGAAGATGATGTTGCAGTTGAAGCTGCAAATTTTTTTTTTGACACACATGTGACAGCTTGGAATACTCGTTATTCCCAGTTGTCCACATTCGAGTCACACTATTCTACTACAAATGATCCATGCATTCTTGCATCACCATTGATATTTGCATCAAACTACTCAGCTAACTATGAAGAACTTGTCAATTTTGTTCAAAGGCACACCAAATGTTCAAAGTCAACTTGACTTCTCACAAAGGGAGCATTTGTTCAATGTCACTATGGTTTTCCATATGAGCTGCAAGCTACTTCTTCGTTATTCATTGATCCAAATGGACAGAAAACCTACAATCCTGCAAGAAATGATCCTCTTCTAAATATTCACAACCCTACCATGCTTTCAATATGGAGGGCTAATGTTGATTTCCAACCTGTTCTTTGTAAACATGGTGTTCTCAAATACATTTCAAAGTATGCATCAAAAGTAGAGCCAAAATAAAAAACCTACCATGCCATTCTCTCTCGTCTTGCACATGCTGCACCAAGTGATAGCCCCATTCTTCAGCCAATCAAACAATTTCTTGCACAAACAGTTGCAGAAAGAGACATGTCACATGTTGTAAAAACTTCCTCTTGTGCTTTGTAGCTGTCACTTCTTTTCCCTAAACGTGAGCCAAACTGTCTTCTTCTGTGTTTCTAATGATACTAATAACACCCCTGCAACGCCCTCCTTCATTTTTGCTTACATGCAAAGCCCATTTCTCTTAAACATCTAACTTTGCTTGAAGCTGCTCATTGTTGGTATTTCTCACCTAATAGGAAATAAAATCCATGGAAACAAAACTTGTGTGACAAGATTGTTAGAGTCTATCCACATTTCACTTCCATTCCTCCCTCTGATTCTTCATCTTTTGAACCGTTTTGTTGGAGTGAACTTCTTACATACAAACCTTTTCGATCTATCCCTCACGATATTGGAACCACAACTTCTGAAATTATTTCTCATTGGCATCAGATTAAAGGCACATATGTGTTGTAGCATATTGAACGTGCAGAAGAAGAACCCTCTAAACCTATATTCGATGGTTCAAACTTTGATGCTATTACGTTTTCGTTGCTCCATACCATGGATGAATGGGAACTTCTCTCTCAAATGAGACGAGGCAATAACATCCAAGTTAATGACCTTGAAATGCTTGGTCATCGTGAATTTGGCAAAAATCATAATTGGTCACATAACAATATATGCACCCATTTGCATGAGACATCAACATCATTCATTGAGCTCAATCTCTTGTCCATTGAACTACATGAAGATATACCATCCTTCTCCAATTCGCCTAATTGTTTGTCTCCCACAAAACACATATCCTTTGATATTGTCATGTCCCATTTTAGAAACACTACATATGCTAAACCGCTAAAACTGGTGATTCAAGGTACTGCAGGAACCGAAAAATATTACCTCATATCTTGCCTCAAATTTCCACTTCAAACTGCATCTGAACAAAATGCCTGCCCACTTCTTCTCCTTGCTCCAACTAGTGCTGGTTCTTTTAACATACATGCATTTACAATACATTCTACTCTTCGAATACCCATTGGTGAAATGCACCCTCTTGAAGGTCAATCCATTTCAAAACTTCAAGAAGAACTTTGCCATATTCACTATATTCTCATAGATGAAATGAGCTTTATTGGTCCAAAAATGTTGACTCAAATTGATGCATGCTTACATTAGGCTTTCCCCTTGCAATGTACAATCCCATTTGGTGGTTGTTCCATAATTATTCTTGGTGACTTTGGACAATTACCTCCTATAAAAGACATCCCCATGTATGCAAGCTCATCTGTTGGAACTACTCTTTGGCGTACATTTGATACTTTTATCACGCTTGAAACAATTTTCCGACAACAAGGAAATAGTGCTTCTCAAACTTCCTTTCGGCAACTCTTGCTAAACCTTCGAAATGAAACACCAACTGTTGAATATTGGCACTCCTAATGACAAGAACAACCTCATGCCTTTCACATGTTGAAAATTCTTCATTTGAACAATCTATCCATTTGTATCCCACAAATAGCTCTGTTGCACTGCACAACAAACACATGTTGAAACAACTTAATATTCCAATTGCACATTGCTTTGCAGAACAAAGGAACCAAAATTCCCATTAATCCATTGATGACGAACAACTGGCATTAAAGGTCCTTCTTGTTGTTGGTCAACAAGTCATGTTAACAACTAATTTATGGGTTCAAGTAGGACTTGTTAACGGTTCACTTGGAAAAGTCATTCATATTGTCTACAAGTCAAATGAGAAACCTCCTACATTGCCATTGTTTGTTGTTGTCAAATTCGTGCATTACAAAGGACCCTTATGGTATGATTCTAATCCTACTTATGTTCCAATATCTGCAATAACAAGAGGATCTTGTAGATAAATACCACTTCGAATGGCATGGGGTTTAACAATTCATAAATCCCAAGGTATGACCCTACAAAATGTAACAATAGATATTGGAAACATTGACAGACAAGGGCTTACATTCACTACAATATCAATAGTTACATCTCTTTTGGTCCTATGAATTTCTCCACCTTTCTCTTTTTCCTGGTACTCTCGAATGCAAGGAAATCGATAGGTCGAACGTAGGAAACAAGAGGAAAGCTTACTTGCTTCAAAGTCTTTAAAACCAACTTCTTCTTGAATCTTCTGATTTTCTGTTGTATAAATGCACTATTTTTCTTTGATCACTTGTTTATGTAAAATATCTACTTTTGTTTCAATAAAGATCCAAGAAAATTTTAAATATATACCTAGAAATTGGAGTTTTGGTTTTTAAATTGTTGTTTGTTTGAGAAATCTCAAAATAAGACAATATCCCTACCTTGTGGAGAAACTAGGAACAATTCTGAAAGAGAACTACAACAATGGCTATCAGGATAGAACTTATGGTGGTGGATGCGGGTCCTTTACCTATAACTGCATCTGGCGAGGCTTCACATTCAAACTCATATCTACCTGCTGAAATTTCCAACAGTAGTGTTGGAAATAGTTCCAATAGTTTTTTCATTAAAACCTCTATAACACGACCAATCTGTATCACCTGTTTCTGAACATTTTTCTCTGGTTTCCAATACAACCTCCTACTCTCTAAGTCCATTTCCAAGTCACCATTCATGTCCCACCATTCATCAACACTGCTCCAACAACACTCGTGAACAACCTGTCCATTTAAGAGGGCCAACTTATTACCTGGGAATCTACAGCTTCATGTCTTTCTCTCTGGGATGCCCCTTTTTCTCACAAGTTATAGGAATCCATAAAATTGAATTTATAATTTTCTAAAAAAATAAATCAACACATTAACAAATTAACATATGTATTATTGAATTTACTGTGTAATCATTTGCAGAAATAGATAAATATTTTAATAAAGCAAACTCTATTAAAAGCTTGTCAGTACATGAGTCACTAACAAGGCTGTGAATAAATGTACTAATTGGTCACAAAATACTAACAGTAATATTGATCCATTTGAAACAAGAAAACTCATAATTCGTTAAGGAAACTTAATCAAATAAACAACAAGAGACATGAAAGAATATCATAACTGTATTAAATAGATTTGCACAAAATTACAAAACCTCAATTAAATAGAGGTATCTCCAATCTCTTGTCCAGATTTTTCCCTTCCAAAAAGTCCCTATTACATGTGAAACCCTCCCTTTAAATAATTATTACAAAGAGGAGGTTTCCATCAAATTGAGATAGACAAATCTAAATAAAACTAATATCCAAGGAAATCCTGCCATTTGTTCCAAATCCCTAGCAATTCTTTAATGTTGGGATAGTTAGCTGATTCAAAACCAAGTTGAGCATCACATTTATAATTCTCCATTTCATTTTTAGCTAACTTATGCCAGATGCGGATGTAAATGTGGACCTTTCCCTCAATAGCTAATGGTTTTCTGATTAAGCGATCCACATCCTCAATGGTTATATGATTGACCCCTTGGATTTTCTCCCTTGCTTCATCTCTCCGGCCTTCAACCTGCTCGATCATCAATTTTGAAGGACAGCAATTTCAATAAGATTTACTATGGGAAAAAGAAAAGCCTCCATGATACTGTTAACACCATACCATCTTCTTCCACACATGGCATGTGCCTTTTTTATAGTCTCTTTGACCATCTCATTAAAATCAAGCCAAGAACGGAGTACTGTTCTGACTTTCTTTAGCTGTAAGCTGCTGAGGATGATAATGTTTTCTGGTTTGTCCTTCATGTACCTTTTCCAGTCCACAATGTCATCATAAGCCTTGAAGATTTCTCCCTCTTTTCCATGTGATCTTCAAGTACAACAACCATCCGACCAAAAGTAATATAGGTTTCATAACTATCATTTAAACTGTTGAACAAGTTAGTTATTAACTCATAATGCTTATGATTTGTCTTGATAGCCAACTCCTTAAATTATTCTTGTGAAAACTTGGAGAACGAAGAGGAAGCTGCACTTTTAGTTGCATCTTCACATTGCTTTTCAAGTGAAGCTATCCTTTGTGTAAAGACAATATTTGAAGTCTTCTCATTTTCCAGCTCAACCTGAAGAAAGGCACTTTTGACCTGTAGTTCATTGTACTTATCCTCAGATGTCTTCATAAGATCAGCAACATGAGCCTCGTGTTCCCTTTTAATCTTCTCAAGTTCTTCCTTCAACTGGGCTATCTCTTCTTTCCTCCTATCAAACTCCTTGTTTAAATTGTTAACAACATGGATATTGGCACTTGTGAATGCACCCAAAGTAGTAGATGTATCTGCTGCATCTACCTGTGGGTCACTGGACTGCTGAGTCCAAAGTATTTGCTCAGAAATAGATACTTCCATCCCACTTTGATCCCTAGTACTCTTTTGTCCTTTCTAATCACTGCTTTATCAGGTTTGCTATAATAATATTCTCCAAGAGAGACAACAATGTCTTCATCAAATTCAGCTCTTGCATCAATGGATCCAAAGGTGTCAATCACTGTAGACACCAAAGAGGATGTTTGGGTAATGATGGTTGAGGGCATGGTCATGGTAATGCGAGTACTCAAAGGGGAAATGTTTTGAACATGGGTTATTACAGAGATTGAAGACAAGAGTGGCGTTGAAAATTTGGAAGATGGCAAGTGGAGATTGACAACTAGAAGTGGTGAGGAAGACACTAAATCCTTTTCAGTACCAGATGATGTTGACAGAGTAACTAAGGGTACATGTATGGGAATCTTAAAAATTGGTGCTTGTAAATTGCTTTGAACAAGGGCTGTATCAGGGATACAAGAGAGAAGTGCGGTTGAAGATTCAAAAGATGAGAAGTGGAGATTGAGAGTTGGAAGTGGTGAGGAAGACACCAAAACCTTTTCAGTACCTAATGATGTTGATGGAGTAACTAATGATAGCTCTAGGGGAATCTTCAAAATTGGTGCTTCTGAAATATTTTGAATAGGGTCTATTTGAACGACTTAAGATGAGAGTGGGGTTGAATATTCGGAAGATGTGAAGTGGAGATTGACAGCTGGAAGTGGTGAGAAAGACACCAAAACCTTTTTAGTACGAGACGATGTTTACAGAGTAACTGCCGGTAGGTGTAAGGGAATCTTGAAAATTGGTGCTTCTGAAATAACAGGTAGTGAGATGGAGGTTTGCACAGGATCAGATGTGACATATTCAGGTGTAGATATCAAATCCTGATACAATTGAGACAATGCAGGTGATATGTGTGCTCCTACAGGCAAGGTAGATAAAGTATGGATGGATGAACGAAGCAATGCTGAATATGAACATCTAGAAATAGATGAAGATTGTGAAACTTTAGAGACAGGGATAAAACCTTTCTTACCATCACCATTCAACAAATCTGTGAATGATTGCAAATATTAATCCACATCTTCAATGATAGGTGTAGAGGCTATCATCTCTTCTTCTAAGTCTGAATCAACCAAATCGATAGTAGGAGCTGTAGAGGAAGAAGCCTTCACCTTCAATCTTTTGAATGGTTTTTGTTCATCTATTTCTTGATTATCACTTGGCTATCTAAATGCAGCAATCACCAGCATATCAGTAACAGTCACAACAGCTGTAACTGCTTGAGTATTCAGCACAGAGGTCATCATTGTCAGCTTCTATTTTGACTGTGTTGACGTAAGTATTAAGGCTTTGATCTGCTGGCTAAGTGGTACCTCTTGAAGGTCTTCCATTAGAACTTTTCCCTTGTCTCCATCCGAAAAAGTTGCCACTGATGAATTTTTTCGTTGCTTCAGCTTCCTTTTCTTCTCTGTCCTTTCTTACTTTCTCCAAGAGGCCAACCTGTAGTGCCCTGTAACACTGAATCCTGTCTTTCAGTTCCTTTTGATGCTGCAAGATGTGGGGTTCCTCATCCTTGCTTTTGGCTCTCCCCAACACTTCAAAAAATGTATTAACACCCTGGTAAATGGAATCATTAGGAATTTCCTCATGCACATAATTAATTTTGATATGGTACTACTTAAAGTGGGCATCGAGGCATCCCTTGGGATCGTGTTTTCTCTTGCTGGAAAAACCAAGCTTTAAAGACTGTATCTGTCCACCCAATACTGCAGCCCAGGTTCAAGTTGGGATAGCCAATGATCCAAGGTTCAAAGGGAATTTGGGCCAAGTTTTTTTCTTAGGGCAAATCAGCTTCTTGTAAATCCCATCATTGACAGTTTGGAAAGCCACTTCTTCTAGAACCAACCTGTTAGGGATAATTCTAGGTAGCATATGAACAGTGTTGCTAACCCAAATTATGATGTATGAAAAATACTCACCAACATATCAGTCACCCAGTATATCAATCAAAGCTATGGCTTTAGATGAAAATGCAGGAGATTCCTTCTTGAATATTGAAAAATAGATGGTGCTAAGGAAGCGTTGACATATATCATAGAACCTGGGTGCATAGTTAGTATCCCACAGTTATGAATAATAAATGGGCACCAGGGGGGGGGGGGCATAAAACTCCACTTCCATCCCAAATTGGGATATTCGAACTCAACGCACAATATATCATAAATGAAGGCTGAAAAGAAGAAATTGGGTTTCTTTCTAGCAGTGGCCTTCTGGTAGTCTTGGATAGAAATTTTTAGTTCTAGAGACAACATGGATGGCCACAAGAAAGATTCGTCGGTTGCTAAAACATGATGAGCTACTGGATCCCATTCAGAATTGAACACAAAACAATTAGGAAGGCCATACAGTCTGCATAACATAGCTGCCAATAAGGAATAGGGTTCTTTGAACCATGTAACAAGGTAAAGGTCATCAGACCTCTTCGAGAATTTACTAGGTTGGTGCATCCATGATTTTAACATTCCTTCGAAATTGAACCTACTTTTGGAGGTTTTTGCAAACTTTGCATTAAGGGGTTGTCTCACCGGTTTAAGGGCATAAGCCTTCGTAAATACCTCGGGACAGAAATTGACTATCTCTAACCCTCTACTATCATTCAAAGAACAGTCTTTCGGGTCCACATGTTCTACTATCCATTTGACCCTGTCATTGTAGGGGAGGATAGCAGGTCTAGTAGCAACAGAGTCCCTGATTCTTTTGTAAGCCAACTTTTTGTCTTGAATATCAGAAAATTCGTCATTGTCAAAAATTGCATAAACCCTAGACCATTCAATTTGCTAGGTTTCAATGATTCTGCCACTGGTATCTGAGAAAATACCAAAGTTCGGATCCTTGGTTAACATATCCTTTTGTAGGTTTTTGTAGTGAGTAGATCTTGCCATTGTTGCAAATTGGAAAAACTCTATTTAAAAGAAAAAACAACGGGAAGTGAAAATTAAAACTAATTCAGAATTGACTACAGTAATAAATTGAATGAAGAAATGACCAATATACTAACTTGTAATCGAACTAGACTGTGATGAAGTTGCTTGGTAAATTTCACGCAGAGAAAATTCACGAAGCGCAGTAATTTGCAATAGTAAAAAATTGTAAAAGACCATCCTATATATATATATATATATATATATATATATATATTTNAGGAAAGCAAGATTAAAACAAATGGACGGTCGAGATTAAACCTGGCGGGATGCGGTTTCGTAACGACATATTGCAAATATTATTTCATTCCGCATCCTGAATCTCGTATCCCGCAATCTAAGTTGCGGGAGCTTGATATTTATTATTTGCACAAATTTCTATCGTGCAACCCGCATCTCGATTCAGGAGAATTTTTGTAAGTATTATGTGTCATCCCGCTAATCTTTCTCGAAACCCGCATCCCACAATTTCCCGGTTCTGGGTTGCGGAAATCAAGATGCAGAATTTGCAATGTGGGATACAGGAAGACAAAATAAATGAAGTTGTATTCAATCTTTCTTGAAACCCGCATCCCGCAACCCGCATCCCAATTTTTGCGGTTGTGGGATGCAGGATAATTTTTGTAAGTATTGTGTGTCATCCCTCTAATCTTTCCCGAAACCCACATCCCGCAATTTTCGGGTTGCGGGTTGCGGGAGCTTGAAATTAGTTGTTATTTGCAAATATTTGGCATACTCATCGTACACGTTAATTTTAAGTTGCTGTCAGTTAATTTTTGTTATTTCTTGCGAAATTTATAATTGAAAATCGAAACCCCAAAACACAACAGTTATAAATGTCTTTACCTTAAATTTCAAAACTCACTATCAATATGCAGTCTCCCAAGGTAAGTCACAAAGGTTGGCTTGCGAAAAGATAGAATATTTTTACCCTCTTAGCGTTTTTTTGCACTCTTGGTGCAAATGCTAGTTATGTATAGGTGAACAAATGTTCTTTTGTTGTCAGATAGGCTATGAAATAAGGCATATTATTGTTTCCTACCCCATACTTCTTAAGAGTGGGAATTCTTACTTATCCCAATTAGGAACTATATACAAATAGCCAGAAATATAGCTATAAAAAACATATTTTTTTGGGTATAAACACCAAAAAAACATCCCAAAAAACAAAAAGTGTTGATACCATTATCACTCCTTTTTAGGGGCTTACTTTTTATTAACATGGTGTTAGTTACAATGAAAACCTAAATCAACCCATAAATTGGAAAATAAACTTCATAAAATGAGCCTCATTTATTTAGATTACAATTTAAAGAAACTTAAAAAAATAAATAAAATAAAAGTTAAAAAAAAATTACAACATTATAAAATTTATAAACAAGATTTTTTTTTAAATGTAATAAAACAATTCAAAATCAAATAATTATTTTTTTAATGTCAAAAAAGTTTTTATTTTTACTATTTTTTTTGAAGAAATTAAAAAAAATATTTAAAAATAAACCTAAATGTTTATTTTTATTTTTAAATTGAAACAAGAAGCAAAAACACAATAAAACATTTTTTAAATTAAAATTTATAAAGACAAAATTCAAAACAAAACTATTTCATTTTAAAAATCTATATTTTTTCTTATTTCATTTTTAATTTTTTTTTAATGTTTTAAATTTGTTTTTATCCCACGACGGGGGACATTTATATATGGTGAAGTTAGATTAGTTTTTTTTTTAATTTTTAAAACATACATTTGTGTTTACAATGTTTTTTATTTGAATTATTATGATTTTTTTTTAAAATGTTATTTTGTCATTTGATTACTCGCTAGATGCAGCTGACCTCATGATCTTGGAAATCCGCTTCAGGCATAGGCGGCGAGCTCACGTCAGTAGCATTAACTTGGTTTTTTCGGAGTGAGTGAGATGATTTGTAACGTGTTCAAGTCCTTTGTCGACCAATAACTACCACCACATTACTGCATTTACATTTAACAGGCCATGCCATAATGCCTTATAGCAATTTGGTATTTATTGCAACGAACTAAATTAAATTCATGGGACAAGAGATGAAGAGTAGAGTGCGGAGGATAAGATTCCTTGTCCCTCACCTCTTAAATCAGAGTAGCTTTTACAGCAGAGTCCACTATCCACCTCTTGGATTTTTATTAATGGCATTTATTGAACTGTCATTCGAATTCATGGTACATTTAATAACTCACCGAACCGTTCAACTGCTTCTACACTCTGCATTGATCTTTGAAGCACCACTCTCCAATGATTATTTTAAACAGGAAAACAAAGAATAAGAGCTGCAAAATTCACCATCACCGAGCATCAAAATTCACCATCAATGGCGGCCTCCTGAAAACTTGAATTTGTCACGACTACTCTCATCTCAGTGTGTTTTTGCTTAATCTCAAGTTCAGAGGTGGTTCAAGGTCAAGGCACACCATAATTTCCTGCATTAATTGTGTTAGGAGACTCTACTCTTGATGCTGGCAACAACAATAACATCGATACACTAGCGAAGTGCAACTTCTCGGCTTACATCCGAGATTTTCCTAGTGGGATACCTACTAGACGCTTTCTCTAATGGAAAGCTTACTTCATATTTCTTGGGTATAACCTCCAAATACTCAACATTTATATTTCTAAATACATTCCAAGGATTGAATAATTTTTCTCAGTCTCATTTCTTTATATTTTGAGCTGCAGCTTCGGCCTTGGGGATCAAAGAAACAATCCCTGCATACCTCAATCCACAACAGACATCGGATGATTTAATCACTGGAATCACATTTTCCTTGGTTGGATCTGGCATACGACAACGCTACTTTAGAGAGTGGAGTAAGTAAAAATGCATGGCACACGCTCTACTGTCTCTCTTTCATAGCAATCCTTTTTCATCTACAATTTTCACAAAGTTCTATACACTCATTCTACTATATATCCTTCCATTTGTTTATTGATATCTATCATCTTTTCGAATAAGTATTGTTATCATGGCTGCTGAGCACCAGTCCTGCAGCCACACCTAAACACAATCTATTCATCATAATCCGAATAAGAAGGCGGGTCTGATGGATAAAATCAAAGAGAAGATTCCGAGAGGCTAGACTCATACCCAGATTGGTCATACCGGCCAGATTGCTTATTCTAATCCAACTCAGAAGCCGGGGCTAGTGGATAAATTCAAAGGGATGCTTTCAGGAAGCCAGGCTCAAACTGGTTATTCCAGTTCTACTTAAAAGCCTAGGCTGTTGAATGAAATCAAAGCGAAGATTCCTGGACTCTAGAACAAGTGAGTAATGAGGAAAGGCTAAGGGCAAGAGGAAGAGCAAAAGCATGAGCACTGAGCAGTAATGAGGCTTTGGCCATCATAGTGTCGTTTTTCCCTTCAGAATTGGCTGATAATAAGCATCATGCAATTTGAATAGTGTGTGTTAGAATACACAAGTACGATATGAATCTCACACAATTCACATGCCATGTGTTGTATAGTATTTGCAATTGTTGTGTTTAGTTGCTCGGGAGATTTGTAGTTGTGTTCATTTGTATGTGGCCATTTGATTTGTTTTAATATCTTTAAAAACTTGAAGATTTCTGACCTGCTCTGTGTATTGATGAAGTTTTATCTATTAAGAAACATGTGAAAAACCAACATGAGGATGCTTATTCCTGGTGTTCATTGTTTATACTCTTGCATGCTTACTTATATGGTTGGTTTCCTGTACTGAAAGTGATGGAATTTTTACATGTTTTTGCAAAATGTAATAAGTTTTGAGCAACAAATACAATATTTGAGGGAATACCAGTCACGATTATGAGGTATCGTAGGACCGCAAGAAGTTTCCATAATTATTAGCGAGTCCCTGTATTACATTGGTTATAGGAAATGCTGATTTCAACGTCAGTTATTTTAATTTCAACCCTCAAAGATTTAATCGTGCAACTCAGTTTACTATCTCCTAGTATGTAGATGATCTCATTAGTCTTGGTTCTAAATATATATAGGTTACAGCCTTACTTCAGTTATTCTTCTCTCATTTTGAGATTCATATTCATGGGATTAAATATTGGAAGTCAAGTGTTTTCATAATTATTTGAATGTGGTTTTGACAGTTTAAAAGTAGGGAAGAAAAATGCATTTTTTCTGCACAAACATGCATACCAGTTAGGATTGGTTTTTGGAATTAGGTAAGGGATCTTGCACAAGGTTATGATTATGTAATGGGCCGGTTTATTTTTACCCCTGTAGCAGTGCTTGGATGGTTCCCTCTAGGTTGCTATTTAATCAAACTTGTAGTAGGGGTCTACACATATCTATCATATTGGCTGGTATCTACCATATTGGCTGGTGGAAAGAAGCAAAACTAATTTGGGTGCCTCTATGTAATAGAAAACAAATTCTTTGTTTTGATATCAAGGTGATTTTTATATCTAATAAGTATTATTTTATGAAAATTATTTTTTAGTTATTAATATTATAAAAAATTTACAATTTTCTCAAAATCCTTACAAGTTAATGTATTGTCTAATGTTTCTTTTAATATTAAAAATCAATATGGTTGTCAATTTATTTCAGCTAGCTCATCATATATATTTCTTTTAACTTAAATAAGGTGGAGTTGAAAATGGGAAACCTATGCAACTCAGGAAATGTCTTGATTTTGTTTTTTTATTATTATTTTAGAATGACATGTAGATTTACTTAATTTTGTTTTCTTTTTATTATTATGTTAGATTGACATTTTATTATTAATTTAGAATGATGTGGTTTTTAAATTGACAAAAAAAAATTATTGTTTATACTTTAGATAAATTTACATTTATCTCAAAGTTAAAATATTTATATTTTAAATTTAATAAATTCATAATAATTTACTCATTACATTACAAAATTTATTGTTAGCAATATTTATATGAATTAGGCACACTTTATCCATTCACATATTTATATTTTAAATTTAATAAATTCATAATAAGTCACAAAATTTATTGTTAGCAATGAGGTATGGATTACACACACTTTATCCATGCACATTGTTGGAATATAATCCGTCGGGATTATACGTTATTGTAAATATTAAGAATATGAAGAGACTCTTGGATGTGTGATCCCAAGAGTCATCATAGATGTATAAATAAAGGCATTTTATGGAGAAATAATATGAATTGGGAGTTATTTCACCTGACAGTGGTATCAGAGCAATTCATAACTCCTGCATGTACAGTCTGCATTTTGCTGCTATCTGCACCCTGGGCTTTCCTCAGTCTGCAGATTGCATGCGCTGGATGCTCTAATGTTCTTTCCACCTGCGTGAAGTGTGAGACTCCCATTGTGGAGACTATTGTGACCTAGTGTGCTTTTCAATCCTGGCAATCTAGCTTCTAGATCTCCATTCCTCCTTTGCTAATTAATTCTAGGTTGCCTGCCCCATCAGTCTTCCTCTATGTGCGCTTCTCCTGCTTCTTGCGAGCCACAAAGTGTGTGCGGTACTCTTCAATGAATCTAATTTGAGGTTTGAGATAAACTGTTATTCTGCATTTTGATAATTGCTAAGATATCTAATTCCTTAATTAGCCACACTCTCTCGACTATTAGACCATTAGTTTACCTAACCCTAATTTTGTAATGGTGTTCCCCTTATCATCGTTCCATTCATCATTCTGTTGTTGCGAAATAACATTCTCAAGCTGTTGTGAGAATCCTCTTGAAAAGACTATAGCTATGATTCTCTTTGTGCCAGTGTTGAGATTTCCTCCACCTACGATTAAGGCCCTTTCTCTTGTATTATGGTTTGTAAACTATCCCGGAGGGTCGTAAATCATCCCTACTTACATTTGCGTGGAGTTGCAATATACTGGGCGAGGCTAAGCAATATGGCGATGAATCATTCTGGAAGCATGATGCAATGATGAACCAGGTACTTGCTCTATGAAGACACTGTGGATTTGTAGAAGAATTTGAAACGACATAGATTCTGGTGAAAATTGAAGTCGAGTGGAGTATTGTTGCCTCAGGCTTGTTGAAAACCAATGACTGATAATTGAAAGTTGCAACCAACAGAAAGATGCCTTGTTATTGAATGTTTGTTGAAGACTAGTGAGAATATTACGATGAAGACTCATGCATATTTATTTGCATGAAGATTGAAGCCATGGTATGCTACTGTGACTTCCTTGAAGTCGGTGACTAAATACTGCTAGTGAATATTCACGTCCTTTCTCAAGTGCATGGAGCTGCTCGTATTCTGCAGCTCGTATATCTTCTGAAAGATTTGTGGAACGTGAAGACCATTGTGTAGGGATACGAATTTTTGCATTAAGAAGTGTTGCGATTACTAGGGTGGAAACCCTAATTTTCTGTGTGAACTGTTCATGCTGATAAACTGCGACCATTCTGTTAAGATCGTGTAAGCTCATGTCTACGACCTGCTCCTGTGGAGTATCATGAAGTTGGAGAGTGCTGCGATTTCTTTGCTGTGTATTTGTTGAGCGTGGACTGCATTTTTTTGATAGCAGGAGCTATGCTGGTGTGAATTTAATTTATTTCTAGCTGCATTGAAGACCGTAAAGACTACGTGAAGCTTGAAGACATTGTGAAGACTTAGTGCATGGAGGTAAAATATTGACGCTCTAATTATTTCTAACTGTTGGACTGCACAAAACCTAATTTGTGACCTAATTTTGTGTGTTGGAGATTGAGTGGGAATTCTGCAAACATTTTCCATGTGTATGAAGTATGTATGATGCCGCTTGTTGTCTGAGTTATGATTGAGGTGTATTTGACTTGATATAGAAATAATATATGTTGCCTATGATTCCATGACTCATTGTTGTAAAGCTTGAGGAAGGTGGCAGAGACTTAGACCTGCACCTTTACTTTTTCTTTTTTTTTCTCCTATTGTTTTAGTTGCAAGATTCATCACAGAAGATGCAATCTATAGCATCTGTAGTTGGTGCCACTCTCACTAGAAAAGACACTTATCCAAAATGGTGGAGGAATATCAAATTTGCCTTCATCTACAATGACCTTTGGGACGGTATTTGCGAAGGCACCACAATAGAGACAGAAGCTGGAGGGCCCATAACTAGAGACCCAGGACCTCCAGAATCCGAGAAAGAGAAGGCCATTTGGAAAACAAAAGACAAGAAAGATTTAGTGGTAATCACTGCCACAATCAGTGAAGAGGTGAGCCTACACATATTGTCTACAAAGTCATGTTTTGAAGCACTAAAAACATTAAAATATATGTATGATTCACACTCTGAAATGGAAGTTATTCAACTAATGCTAAAACTATTTAGTTTAGAAGTAAAAGACAATGATCCCATGTTAGTTGCCTCTGAAATCAAAGCTATCATGCACAAGATTAAAGCCACTGGTATGAAACCAGATCTTCCCCTTGCAGCATTTGTAAAATCTTTGTATCCTTCTCACTCCAACTATCTTGAGTCATTGCAAGCAAGTAACAAGTTAAAATCACTGACATTTGACACCCTGGTAGAGAAGATAGCTGACAGAGAGAAAGATTTTGCTAAGAAGACAACCGAGCATTCTAGAGAATCACTTTGCTTTGCTCAAAAAGCAAAGAACCACACCAAAGACCAATCCAATGATCATCCCAAAGGAGAAAGCAACAAGAGAGGAAAAGGAAGAAGAAACTTTAGAGGTAGAGGAGGCAGAAACAACTCCAGCAAAAGATCAGATTTGAAGTGCAAGCATTGTGGAAAGATTGGACACACAACAGATCTGTGTTGGGCTTCGTGGGACTCCATCAAAGACAGACATAACCAGAAGAAAGATGACAATAAGAACCAAGATGCTAGTAAATATTCAGATTCTGCTCATTGTATTGTTGCACATTGTAATCTCGGTATTAATGAAATGACTTCACTTTCATATTACACAGATTGTTGGCTACTTGATATTGGTGCAACATCACACATGAATTTTAGAAAAGACTGTTTTGAAGAACTTA